>CM043021.1:33642651-33778015 GCA_023690525.1 Holotrichia oblita | reverse complement strand
TACATAGTTATATAATAGTTATCTAATGCTAGTGACATCTAATATAAAACTGGCAAACTGTTTGGACAGATATGGGGCTGTTGTTGATACTCAGCCCCTAAACTTACTTCCTGAAAAAAATACTGCATATTTTGAAATTATTTCAATACACATCGTATCAGTATATTTTTCTACATATTCTAAAGGTAATATTATCAAAATTTTATATTTTTTCTCATTTTTCTCGCAATCAAAGAATATTTAATTTAAAAAAAGATATTTAGATTTACAACAAAGATAATATCTTCAATGTAGCAACGCGAAAATACATTTTTAATGTCTAGTTTTTCCGAATACTACGTTTCTAATAATTATTGTCGAACAGCGCCCCCTACTTTACCGTAACGCCACCTTAAATAAAGGATAGATTAAATTGCATTAATTAAAATGGAGTAAATAATCCATTTACAGATTTCTATTTTATACGTTAAAATATGTTAATTTTAAAACTATAGAGGACGCTCTCGGCGTATAATTGGAAATCAGCTGTTTGATAAATGCAATTTTGACAACTTCTCTGACTCATCGTTCAGTTTATTAAAAACAGGAGAAATTTATCTCTACTTACGATAGAATTAAAATACACCGTTTACAATTTAATTCCTTTTATAAATTTTATCACTATAAAAGGGTCAAAATGTTTATGAAACCATCATCGGGATTCGAAAAACTTTTAGGTAAGAATACAAAAATCAAATTCTGATTTTTTTAATGTTTTAACACAATATTGTTTTTTTTTATAATAGATAAAGCTACCAGTCACCTCTTAATGGAACCTGATTGGCCTTCGATTTTGCAGATATGCGATCTAATCAGGCAAGACGACATACAGTAAGTAACATTTAATTTTAACGAATGAAATTAATCACGGGTTGGTTTACAGACCGCTGGTTGTTTTGAATGGTATCAAAAAGAAATTGCAATCGGGGAATCCTCATACGACTTTATTCGCTCTACAATTATTAGAGAGCGTTGTTAAGAATTGCGGTAAATCTAGTGTAGAATAAATTATTTATTTTAGTTTATTAAAGGCTTTGCAGGTCATTCGGTTAGCGATGAGTTAACGATAAAAGCTTACTGCGATATGTTACACAAATTAGCGAAAACGACCAAACACGATAACGTTAAACAGAAATTGTTAGAGCTGATACAGGCATGAAATTACGCTTTCCGCAAGAATCCACAGTACATCAATTTACGAGTGCGTGTATAGCATTTTTATCATGTCAATAATAATAATGACCCATGTTTTTTTATCTATGAACCTTGATAAGTGAATATTTACTTGGTGATTATCAAGTTAACAATAGCAATCTAATAACTGATAATGAAATCTCGTATATTAGGAGCTACTAAATACATTGAAGGCAGAAGGATTCATGTTCCCAGCTCTACAGAAATCTGACGCCATGTTCATCGCTGATACTGCTCCGAAATGGGTTGATGTGAGGGTTTGCCATCGGTGTAGAATCTGATTTACTGTAGTGCAAAGGAAGCATCATTGCAGGGCTTGCGGGCAAGTGTTCTCGCGGACCAGTGTTCATGAAGAATACGACCTTACCTAAGTTTGGGATCGAAAAAGAGGTATCTTGCTTATTATTATATGATCTTGTTTTTTTAAGCTGCTAGTATACAATATAAATAGCACAGTCATTGTTTATATTAACAGCATTTAAGCAATTTAAGCTACGGTCGTATAAATAATTTTAAATCATATTCCAGTCTGATAATAAAAAATCACTAGAAGTACTAAATTGAACTCGATACAGATTATTAATGGCATGATTAATGCGTTCAATCTAATCTTTCTCAATTAAAACGCAAACGTATGTGTGCCATATGATCTAATGCGTGTGATGATAATTGAATGTGTTTTTAATAATAGTAATGAATGTTTTTATTAATATTAAATGAAATTAATTTTATTTGCTGTTTTATAGGTGAGGAGTGTCACGATTCATCGCGATCAGCATACTAAGCGACATCGGTGAAAACTTCCTCGGAAAAAGTCCGAGTTACCGCCTGAATATCTAAAGTTCGTTGGCACAGCAAAATCAGAGTAAGAAAATTTGCAAAGTTTTGATTTATAAAGGTGATAAATAATAAGGACCCAAGTACCGACCCTGCGGCGCCCCTCTTTCATCATTAAAATCGGTTTTATTTAAAAGTAGAACCGCGATATTTTCAGAAACGACAAGGACAACCCGGAAGTTTACAAAATACAGTTCGTAATCCGTCAGATGTTATACAGAATTTATGTTTAAAATTTAGTGCCGATACCGAAAAACTTCAAACTTGAAAAAATAATTTCATTTTATATTTGATTCTATTCCCAGTTCCCAGCTCTACAAGAATCTGACGCCATGTTCATCGCTGATACTGCTCCGAAATGGGCTGATGGCGAGGTTTGCCATCGGTGTAGGGTGCAGTTCACTGTGAATTGCAAGGAAGTTTCATTGCAGAGATTGTGGGCAAGTGTTCTGCAGACAATGTTCGCAGAAAGAATGCGACCTTACCTAAGTTTGGGATCGAAAAGAGGTATCTTGCTTATTATTATATGATCTTGTTTTTTCGCTGCTACTATACAATATAAATAGCACAGTCATTGTTTATATTATATAGCATATAAGCAATCAAGCTAGTCATAAATAATTTTTAAATCATATGATTCAGTCTAGTAATAAAAAATTACTGAGAGCTAAATTAAACGTGATACAGATTATTAATAGCAGGATGAATGCGTCCAATCTAATCTTTCTCAATTAAAACGCGAACGTGTATGTGCCATATGATCTTTCGTGTGATGATAATTGAATGTGTTTTTAATAATAATTCGTGTTTTTTTTTTTAATTAATATTAATTGAAAATTTATTTTACATGTTTTATAGGTGAGTGTGCGACTCATGCTACGATCACCATACTAAGCCGACATTGATGGAAACTTCGTCGGAAAAGAGTCCGATTTACCGCCTCAATATCTAAAGTATTCGTTGGCACAGCAAGATCAGGTAAGAAAATTGCTAAATGTTGATTTATAAATGTAATAAATAATAAGAGGCAAAGTACCGACCCTGCGGCACCTCTGTTTCACCGCGAAAGGCGTTTTTATTTCAACGTAAACCGTAATATTTTACAAACGAGAATGTACAACTAGGAATCCGCTAAGTGTTATACAAGTGTTTAAAATTTAGTGCCGATGCCGAAAAACTTGAAACTTGAAAAAAAGTGGTTTCATTTAAATGGAACGCCTTTATGCCTTATATATTTGATTCTGTATATACAGGTTGAACAACTCAGATTCTAGGCATTGTAAATAGCATTACATGCAATGGTGAAATACACGTATGCGTTAGAATGACGGAGACGGTGATACGAGGTAGATGTGCGGTGTTTGTCAAAGTCGAATTTTGCACAAATTGCGTATGTCAAAAATATTTTATCACCATCTCTGTCATTCTAACGCATTCATATATTTCACCATTGCATGTAATGCTATTTACAATGACTAGAATGTAGGTTTGTTCAACCTGTATAAGGTTTTATACTGGCACATCAGCGCCTAGTCCGTTAAAGCCCTCTCCCGTCCCTCCCCTGTTAAGGGTAGAAGCTTAAAATTTGGAGACGATGCAGATAAAACATCGGTAACACCAACACCACAACGTTCGATTAAGCATATTTACTGTATTCGGTACGAGAGCCCATGCATTCTCCAAAACATGTCCCAGTAATTAATCAAACGTTGTGGTGTTGGTGTTACCGATGTTTTAATCTGATGTTACGAGTCCACAGTTCTTGACATCATGCTTCGAAGACCATGTTAGTTTTACATTGTAGATGTCATTTAAGAAGAGATTTTTCCGTAATTTTACATACCTTTTTTGGTGGAGCCGTTATTTTTCTTGAGTTATTTGAAAGTTTTAATGTTAAAAAAATTGCTCTGTATATAGCGATTCGAACCACTAAAAAAATTCTATATTTTTTAATATCGAAACAGTTCGCAAGCATAAATTAATTCCTACGTTCCTGAAAGGTTTGAAAGGAGAGTTTGAAAAAAACTTCTTGTTGGGAGTGGATATACGAACAATTGTTTGCCCTTTGCTTCCCTCGTTTTCCTTTACATTACTTTACATATCTTCTATATTTTAGGCACCCCCGCGTAAAAAGGAAGAAGGATTACGCGAAGAAGGAAGAACTACAATTACTTCTAGCTCTCACCCAATCGGAAGCGGTAGCTAAAGAAAAAGAAAAAATGCGAGCTACATCTACATATGACTCAACATACAAAAGGTATTTATTTATAAAAACAATTTACAAACACTAATCCTCCCGATGTAAATTTTAAAAGCTCCGGCTCTCCAAACGCGGCCGTTACAGAAAGTCCCGATAAAGATGAATCCGCCAAGTTTTCTCATTGTTTGGACTGCAGATGCTGGAAACCCGCCAATCAGATATCGTCGATGCTCACGCTACGCTAGGGAATCCTTCGGTCCCAGTTAGCGGTCCTATCGCACACCAGATTACCGATATCAAATTTAAGGCGAACGGCTTGGTCGATATCATAACAGACAACTTCGTCAACACGTTGCGATCGCAGATGGAGTCTTCATCAATCGAATGCAGAGCAATTTGAGTCGTGGTAGATCTATCATGTCTGACAGCAGCGTTTTACATTTATTTATGCGTTTAACATCGATGCATTCGCAATTGTTGAAGTATCCAACAATACGACGATAGCCGATTGTATTATGAACGACTACGAGATAAGTTAGCTCAAGTTAAACACACTAGAGCTGCATTAGAACCTCAAGAACGTCGTTTGAAATTAAAGAGCAAACCTGAAGAAGCCGAACGGCAACATAAATTACAGATTACGCACAAATTAGAGATTATGCGGAAAAAAAAACCGGAATATCTCCAATACCGAAGGCGATTAGCCCTGCAACGTATCCAAGAGCAAGAACGTGAACTGCAAATGAGACAGGGAGCAGCAAAAACATCAATACTCCATGTTACCGCCTCAATTCGGCGGATTCATCGGATCCCCCGTTTTTCGGATTATTACAATTTCCAATACAACCAACAACCTACGATGATGCAAGTAAATCCTACTTACGTGGTCGGACCGACTGGGATGGCTCCCCTTCATGTAGGTCTCCCAATGCAAAAATTTACCTCCCAACATGCAACACGTACTTCAATCGGCTCCGAAAACATTTAACCCGGGCAAAACGTAATTTAAACCCCCTAATTTGCTGCCAGCGCAAGCTGCGTTTGACAAATTGGCCTCAGACCAATATGGTTCGGCAGCCCGCCCAGAACGTACCGCCGGTTATAACTTTGCATTCAGAAACTGACTACGGCCGAGAATAATCAAAATAATTCGATAAATCTGCATTTCCAACAGGCGGACGCTCCGCCCCCAGGTAGTCCGCAGGTCGGTCAGAAATCTCAGCAGAACGAAGCGGAAACGGCCGAACTGATTACTTTCGACTGATGAGAGAGATGTGTTTTTTTTAATAATAAATATATTATCGGCGTATAGCATATTAAAAACTGTAATATCTTGAAATAGTTTACAAAAAAGATGATTAAATTTTGACAGACCGTCGCGTATTTGACACCTGTCAAAATTTTACTACAACTGTCACTTGTATAGATGTCAAAAACTAATTCGCAAATTTTCCTCTAAACGATAAATATTAAAATATACTACAAACTCTGATTTAAGTGGAAATTAGAGCGTTTATCGCTTGCACTTGTAACATTACTTAACAAGAAACGTGTAAGGGAAATGTCTTATGAAATAGTGATGTCTATAAACCATGTGTTTTTTATTAAATTAATCTTGTTTATTTTGCATGTTCAGCGTGATAAACCGTTACGTTTTCCCCCGAAAAGACAACCTGTTTTATCACCTATTGGACCTGGAATGCCATCTTCCACTCAACAAATAAACGTAAGAGAATGTTTTTTTTTTTTTTTTAATATATAGGCTCTGATTTAATTGGAAATTTTCATGAACAGGATAAAAATAAACGTTGGCGTGATAGTATGTAAACTATTAGCGGTAAAAAAACTGTCCTGCTCATTTTTTGCACTGTAAAACGGTTCCTGATCGGTGATCTGAACTGTCAATCAACGCTGTCATATTGACAGATAATATGCATTGTTGGCATATATCACAATAACCTCCAAAACTTAAAGGCCGGTTCACGATGTATCAATTTAGTCAAAATGTAATTAAACGTCAAAATAATTTGACAGATTCTTCTACCACGACTTTCCTGGAACTTATATTAATACCTTCAAGTGTAGGAATATTATCATCATTCTCTGCTGGTTTGACACTTTTGCCTGGAGCAACAAACAATCTATCTGTTTTAGCTAGGTGGAAATCGTTTTCATTTCCATCTCGTTTCTCCTCGTTAATTCTGGGATCAACTGGAAGTTTTATTCATTCCATAGCCTGTTTTCCAATTTACACGTACCAATCTCTAAAATTCAAAAAAATCCCAAGTAGCATCATGTAGTAGTCGATTTTATTAAATTTTTATAATTTCAATAATTTTTTGTTATAGTTTAAAAATATTCTACAAAATTATACGTCAGCAATATTGATGAAATATTTTACTCTTGTGTTAAGTGAAGGGTGACACAAGCATACATAACGTTTTTAAACAAATGTATAACGCCATTCAAAACCATTTTCTTGTCTAATGTGGTTTGACTAAAACTATCAACATGTAATGATTGGTAATGATATAATTATTTGTATCTTTCCCTCACTAGGTGGTGAAACAAGCAGACGTCAAGAAAACAGAAGAGCCGCGAGCGACATCAACAAATCAGTCGACACACAAAGGTAGGTTATTTACAAACCAAATTTATATAAAACATCCCATATACTAATCCCACACATTTTAAAAGCTCCTATTCCTGAAGCGCAGCCCGTACGATTAACTCAACAGCAGAAATATGAACTAATGCTCAAGAAAAAGGAGAAATTTCTGCAAAAACAAAAGGAATTGGCTACGCAAGATGATCAGGAGTAATAAGAAGAATCATTACGAGAGAAACAAGAGTACAAAAACATTTACACAATTTATTCACTATTTGTTTTCTATAGGTTAAAAAATATGTAAATAAAACATTCTTGATTTTTTTCTGTTTTATTTATTTATCAACAGTTTCCTCATAATTGGCGCCATCTAATTTTTGGTACATCATCTAAAAATGCAACTTTTGACAGTTCTATAATGCGTGTTTCGAATCACAATCTATTTAATTCATAATTAATTTTAAAAGGAAAATTTCTATTAGTAGCACAAATTAATTTGTAATATATTTAATTTAAATTAACGATTAAATTGCATTAATTAAAATAAAGTAAATAATCCATTTACAGATTTCTATTTTATACATATTACATACAATATGTTAATTTTAAAACTATAGAGGACGCCCTCGGCGTATAATTGAAAATCAGCTGTTTGATAAATGCAATTTTGACAACTTCTCTGACTCATCGTTCAGTTTATTAAAAACAGGAGAAATTTATCTCTACTTACTACAGAATTAAAATACACCGTTTACAATTTAATTCCTTTTATAAATTTACCACTATAAAGGGTCAAAATGTTTATGAAACCATCATCGGGATTCGAAAAACTTTTAGGTAAGAATACAAAAATCAAATTCTGATTTTTTAAATGTTTTAACACAATATTGTTTTTTTTTTTTTTTAATAATAGATAAAGCTACCAGTCACCTCTTAATGGAGCCTGATTGGCCTTAGATTTTACAGAATGTCACGATCTAATCAGAGCAAGGCGACATACAGTAAAGTAACTTTTAATTTTAGCAAAACAAATTAATCACGGGTTGGTTTACAGACCCGGGTTGTTTTGAATGGTATCAAAAAGAAATTGCAATCGGGGGAATCCTCATACGACTTTATTAAGCTCTACAATTATTAGAGCGTTGTTAAGAATGCGGTAAATCTAGTGTAGAATAAATTATTTATTTTAGTTTATTAAAGGCTTTGCAGGTCATTCGGTTAGCGATGAGTTAACGGCAAAGCTTACTGGATATGTTACGCAATTAAGCGAAAACGACCAAACACGATAACGTTAAACAGAAATTATTAAGAGCTGATACAAGCGTGGAATTACGCTTTCCGTAAAAATCCGCAGCACATCAATTTACGGTGAGTGTTTATAGCATTTTTATCATGTGAATAATAATAATGACTCATGTTTATTATGTCTATGAACCTTGATAAGTGAATATTTACTTGGTGATTATCAAGTTAACAATAGTAATCTAATTAGTGATAATGAAATCTCGTATATTAGGAGCTACTAAATACAATGAAGGCAGAAGGATTCAAGTTCCCAGCTCTACAAGAATCTGACGCCATGTTCATCGCTGATACTGCTCCGAAATGGGCTGATGGCGAGGTTTGCCATGTCGGTGTAGGGTGCAGTTTACTGTAGTGCAAAGGAAGCATCATTGCAGGGCTTGCGGGCAAGTGTTCTGTGGACAGTGTTTCGCAGAAGAATACGACCTTACCTAAGTTTGGGATCGAAAAGAGTATCTTGCTTATTATTATATGATCTTGTTTTTTTAGCTGCTAGTATACAATATAAATAGCACAGTCATTGTTTATATTAACAGCATTTAAGCAATTTAGCTACGGTCGTATAAATAATTTTTTAAATCATATGATTCAGTCTGATAATAAAAAATCACTAGAGAGCTAAATTGAAAGACTCGATACAGATTATTAATGGCATGATTAATGCATCCAATCTAATCTTTCTCAATTAAAACGCAAACGTATGTGTGCCATATGATCTAATGCGTGTGATGATAATTGAATGTGTTTTTAATAATAGTAATGAATGTTTTTTTATTAATATTAAATGAAATTAATTTTATTTTGCTTTGTTTTATAGGTGAGAGTGTGCGATTCATGCTACGATCAGCATACTAAGCCGACATCGGTGAAAACTTCCTCGGAAAAGGAGTCCGAGTTACCGCCTGAATATCTAAAGAGTTCGTTGGCACAGCAAAATCAGGTAAGAAAATTTGCAAAGTTTTGATTTATAAAGGTGATAAATAATAAGGACCCAAGTACCGACCCTGCGGCGCCCTCTTTCATCACTAAAATCGGTTTTTTATTTAAAGGTAGAACCGCGATATTTCAAAAACGACAAGGACAACTTGGAAGTTTACAAAATACAGTTCGTAATCCGTCAGATGTTATACAGGGTGTGTTTAAAATTTAGTGCCGATACCAAAAACTTCAAACTTGAAAAAATAATTTCATTTTTATATTTGATTCTGTATTCGCTACGAGAGACCATGTACTCTCGAAACACATGTTCAGAGTAATTAATCAAACGTTGTGGTGTTAGTATTACCGATGTTTTAATCTGTATTTTACGAGCCCACAGTCCTTTAAATCACGCTTTTATTGTAGGTGTCATTTAAGATGGGATTTTTCTGTGATTTTACCTCCCTAAGGCGGTAAAAAGGGGACTGGAAAATTTGCATCTAAAATTTTTGTGGTCAAATTTTCTTGAAATTTGGTATTAATCCTCTTTGACGTACTTAAATAATCAGTTACATATTTCGAAGTTTCTTTCTTCAGTCCAATCCTTAACGAAATTCAGGGGGGGTGGTAAAGTTTAAAATAAAAAATTTTAAAAAGATATTTTTTGTTGCCAAATTTGCTTCAAACTGCAATTAATGCTCTGTGACAACATTAACAAAACAAGTTCTTCGAACTCGCATGATTTAATTCCTTAATTTTCTGCCTATGGGTGATTCCACGTAATCTCGTCTAATCTAGAATAACTTTAGAGCTAGAATTATCACTGAAATTTCAAATATAATTCACCAAATCACTACTCTACATAGCTTTCATATTTTAGGCACCCCTCGTAAAAACGAAGAAGAATTACGCGAAGAGGAAGAACTACAATTAGCTCTAGCTCTCAGCCAATCGGAAGCGGAAGCTAAAGAAAAAGAAAAATGCGAGCTACATCCATATCTCGACATACAAAGGTATTTATTTTACACACAAACAATTTACACCAACATTAATATAAATTTTAAAAGCTCCAGCTCCCGAAACGCGCCCAGTGCAAAGAAGTCCCAGTCGGAAGAATCAGCTGAGCTTTCTCATTACTTGAACCGCAGCTACTGGGAAACCCTTCAATCAGATACCGCCGATACTAACGCTACGCGAGGGGCCCCTCAGTCCCCGCTAGCGCCCCTATAGCACCAGATTACCGATATCAAATTTAAGGAGAACGGTTTGGTCGATATCGGAATGGACGATTTCGTCAACACTTTACGATCGCAAGTCGAGATCTTTATCAATCAGATGAAGAGCAATTCGAGTCGTGGTAGATCTATCGTGTTGAACGTAACCGTTCATTATTTATGAGTTTAACATCGATGCATTCGCAATTATGAAGTACATCCAGCAACACGACGATAGCCGATTGCATTACGAACGACTTCAAGATAAATTAGCTCAAGTTAAAGATGCGCGAGCTGCGTTGGATGCTTTACGCGAAGAACATCGTTTGAAATTAAGAGGAAGCTGAAGAGGCGGAACGCCAACGCCAATTGCAAATGGCGCACAAATTAGAAGATCATGCGGAAGAAGAAGCAGGAATATCTCAATACCAACGGCAATTAATACTGCAACGTATCCCAAGAGCAAGACGTGAAATGCAAATGAGACAGGAGCAGCAAAAACATCAATACTCCATACCGCCTCAATTCGGCGGATTCATCGGATCCCCGTTCACGGGGCGCAATTTCCACCGAACGCGGCACCTCCACCTTCGAGTTAGTACAATTTCCAATACAACCAGCAACCTATGATGATGCAAGCGAATCCTAATTACATGAGCGGACCTACCGGGATGGTCCCTCCCAATTTAGGCCCGCCAATGCAAAATCTACCTCCCAACATGCAACACGTACCTCAATCGGCGCCGCAAAACATTCCACCCGGGCAAAACGTAACTCAAATTCCTAATTTACCGCCAGCGCAAGCTCCGCCCCAAAACAGGCCTCAAACTAGTATGATTCCGCAGCCACAGAACGTACCGCCGGTTATAACTTTGCATCCGAGACCGACTACGGCTCAGAACAATCAAAATAATCCGATAAATCCGCATTTCCAACAGGCGGACGCTCCGCCCCCAGGTAGTCCGCAGGTCGGTCAGAAATCTCAGCAGAACGAAGCGGAAACGGCCGAACTGATTACTTTCGACTGATGAGAGAGATGTCGTGTTTTTTTAAATAATAAATATATTATCGTATAGCATATTAAAAACTGTAATATCTTGAAATAGTTTACAAAAAAATTACTAAATTTTGACAGATCGTCGCGTATTTGACACCTGTCAAATTTTACTATAACTGTCACTTATATAGATGTCAAAAACTAATTCGCAAATTTTACTATAAACAATGAATATTGAAATATACTTTCTTTGTTTTACAATCTTTTTTATTTTTATTTTGTTACGTAGTAGGTGCTTTTTTTTGTTAAAAACGTCAATATTTGAAATATAACTTGTGTCTCTGTAGTATGGTTGTTTCATTTTATAATCTTCTAGACCCAGATGTCTTTCCACCTGTAAGCCAATAAAAACGGAATTAATTAAAAATCAACTTATCTATCTACAAGTGTAAACATAATTATATACGTTCTGGAATAAATGGATTTTTAATTAATTACTGTTTTACTTACGTAGAAGTGAAAACGCGATTATTTCTGGAATAAATTGATATACCTATAATTAGTCCCTGTTTTATTAACCTACAAGTAAAAAACAATTGTTCTGGAATAAATTGATTTTTAATTAATTTCTGATTTACTTACGTAGAAGTGAAAACGCGATTATTTCTGGAATAAATTGATATACCTATAATTAATCCCTATTTTATTAACCTACAAGTAAAAAACAATTAATCTGGAATAAATTGATTTTTAATTAATTCCTGATTTACTTACGTAGAAGTGAAAACGCGATTATTTCTGGAATAAATTGATATACCTTTAATTAATCCCTATTTTATTAACCTACAAGTAAAAAACAATTGTTCTGGAATAAATTGATTTTTAATTAATTCCTGATTTACTTACGTACAAGTGAAAACGCGATTACTTTTGTTCTGGAATAAATTGATTTTTAATAAATTCTTGTTTTACTGACCTACAAGTGCAAACACAATTATTTATGTTCTGGAATAAATTTATTTTTAATAAATTCTTGTTTTATTGACCGACAAGTGGAAACAATTATTGATATTCTGGAACAAATTTATTTTTAAGGAATTTCTCATTTACTGACGTAGAAGTGGAGAAACGATTATTTCTGTTCTGGAATAAATTGATGTCTAATTAATCCCTGTTTTATTAACCTACAGGTAAAAATACAATTGTTTGTTCTGGAATAAAAAGATTTTTAATAAATTCTTGTTTTATTGGCCTACAAATGCAAACACAATTACATATTTATGTTCTGGAAAAAATTAATTTTTAATTACTTAATCCATATTTTATTGATCTACAAGCAGAAACACAATTATTTATGTTGTGTCTGTTTTTTTGCTTCGGTTTGTATTTCATGACTTTTGAAATCAATCTGAGCTGGTAAAACTTCAAAAATACGAACGCGATATAAACAAGGTTAAAATATTTGACGTTTGATTGGAAAAATGAAATATTGCACTGTGTGATTTTGACTTGCTTTCCACCAATAAAGAATAGCTGTCACTTTTAGGTCTGTTCAGAATTTCGTCGTTTGAAACAAGGTATAATATGTACAAGCAATTTAGAGTAATTTAGTTTATTAATTACGCCATTAAATGTTGTTGATTGCCGCTAATTTGTCCATATTCAATAAAATAAAATGCTATTTCTTATTTAGGAAGGAATAACCGTCTAATTCATAACATATTTTTATTAAGAAAACACTCGTCAGATGGCGCAATAGCTAAATTCATTACTACTGTCATCTAGCGGAATATAATTGAATTGCAATATCGCTAGTAATTGAATAGAAAAATTATAGATGACGCTATTTCAATTGACACTTATTTTATATATTTAAATTTGAAATTTAAACTTTTTACACCTTTATTTACATTTACAATACTTTATTATTAACATATATTCATAATGTGAACCTTTAGATCGAATCAATACTAAATATGATATACATTTTACATAAATCACAACAAATTATACTACATAACTATTATCTGATCATTACGATCAACATTAACATTAAAAGCTTTTTTAATTTAAGTCTTCGAGCAATATTAACACTTGAATAAATTCAGTTCTTCAAACAATGTCGTCAAAAAACTACAACTTCGATAACTTCTACCTGCCTTTAATAATTTTATCCAATCTATTTTGCTTGCCAGTTCCTAAAGCTCATTCAGAACATGGTGTATCCCAATCATATTTATTATATGCTATAATAATAATCGCAGGATTATTATACAGTTTGATCTGGTCGATTGGGAAAATGCTCGAGTTTTATACGAAAGGTCCCAAATTAACTTTAGATATTTTAATAATCAGCACTATGGTTCTGACTAATTTAATATCGGTACTTTGGTGTGTAATATTCAGGAAGAGATCTATGTTAAAATTCGTGAGGAAAATGGAGCAGGTTGATCAAAATTTGAACGTAAGCGAGGGAATGAAACCTAGAAGGTATTTAAGATTCGTTTTGGAAACGGTCCTTCTACATATCTTCGCGATATTTTGCGGACTATACGAGTCATATGCTGTGATTATCGTTTTTGGTTTCGATCGATATTACCCTCACGTAATCTTTTATTTTAATTTATACATGATTACTCTGACAGTATTGAAAATCTACCAATTCTCAACAGCTATAAAATTGAGGTAATTCAATTTTTAAAACAATTCTACGTGTTAGGATATAATCGAGATATTTTCCAGATTTATGCTGTTAAACGAGAAATTAATCCGGATTAAAACCGCTACTATGATTACAATTGTGTTTAGTACAAACTCAATTCAAGAACACAGAATGGTGACCTCTTATAGAAGGGCTCACCTGCTGCTCAGCGAATGCATCGATCTTATGAATGATGTTTTCGGAATTCAAATTCTGTTCATCACAATGTTAATCGTTACCTTCATAGTTCAAGCCGTCAATACTGCGATCAGTTACGGCAATTCAACTGGAGAAGATGAAACTGAGACTTACGAATTGATTTTAGTTTGTGTTTGGAACACCAGTCTTTTTATTGTAAGTTCAAATTCGTAATATTTAGCTCTTTAGTATAATAAAAGGATGTTGTTTTATCATTTAATAGACGTTTGCTATAATGTTGGCATCATCTTGTGAACAAACTATTGAAGAAATGAATGAATCGCAAAGGATATGTCATAAGCTGCTGGCCGAACTTCCTGTACGTTTAAGTAGTATGCAAGAGATCTTGCGGGAGGAGCTTTACGTCTTCGCCAATCAAATTGATCATTTGAACGTGCAATTTACGGCATCCGGATTTTTTAATGTCAATCACACTTTGCTGTTAACGATCTTCGGTTCTATAGCATCTTATATTATTATATTGATTCAATTTAGATAATTGTATAAATGATCGAAGCAAGTTTGTACTGTTATTTTGGCTGTTTCTTTGGTTCTCTCTAAATAACGATATTTTCAGGTCAAAATTTGGTTATTTTCTTAGAAATCGCAGTAAATGACTTAACGATCGACGCCTTTTGTTTTCCGATACTATAAAAAGTGTCTTTGATTAGAGCAATAGAAAAAGTTGAGAAGCAGACTGATGTTGTTCGATGAACAGAGCTTTCTCAATCCACTGTGGCTACGATTTGGAAGGATAGGAAAAAGTTGCTTGACGGGGAGATTCAAGAAGGGAACAAGAAAAAACTGCGTAAACCACAGTACGAAGATGTAGATCGAGCTGTTCTACAGTGGTTTCAACCGCAACGTATGAATCAGATCCCACTTTCTGGACCACTGATCAAAGCAAAAGTTTTATGCAACGAAGCTGGGCATTGCTGACTCCAAAGCTTCTGAGGGTTGATTAAGTAAGTGTGGGCTGATATGAAGGCTCGATATTCAGCAAAAGAAATTTTCAATGCTGACGAAACTGGGTTGTTTTATAAACTGTCACCAAACAAAACTTTGAAATTCAAGTCAGAAAAGTGTATTGGACACTGTTTTAGTGGCAGCTAACATGATTGGTACAATAAAAAGAAAACTTTTAGTGATAGTCAAAACGTTCAGCGTCTGCCTGTGACTTACAAAGCCAACGAGAATGCATGGATGACTTCTCTAATTTTGGAAGAAGAAATAAGAAAATGGGATTCTGAGTTCAAAGGGAGCTCAAGCCCTGCACATCTTGCAATAGCCGATCTTCAAAACATCGAAATTTGTTTCTTACCAGCCAACAGCACAAGTGTCCTTCAATCAATGGACCAAAGTGTCATAAAAAGCCTTAAAAGTCACTACCGAAGAAGGCTTTTAATGGAATTGGTAGAAACAGATGGCAATTTTAAGGCAATTGTCTTAAAGACGCAATGCAAATGATGGGAGAGCATGGAAAGAGGTGACATGGAGGACCAACCGGCAAGAGAAGTATGCGATGATGACTTGCATTTAGCGGTTTGAGCTCGACAGGTTATGAACCAGAAGAGTTGCAGGATTATGAAACCGTCGATGAAACAGTTGCTACAACAGCTGCAGTTTCAGATGAAGACAATGAAGATGAAGACAGTGACCAAGAGGAATTTGATCCAGAGCCTGAACCAGTCCCAACTCTTCAACAGGCCTTAGAGGCAGCTAAAATTCTCCACAAATTCACGAAGATGATCCAGTAGCTACAGAGGATGTTTCACGCTTGCAAGATTAAGTAAGGTCATTGCTATGGAAGACGAAAAAAACAGCAAACTACGTTGAAAGACTTCTTTCATTAATTTATCAATAATGACTGTATTTGAAAATATATACTGTATGTTATTATTCTACAGTGTCTTATTAATAAACCTGCATTACTGAGCTGTACAGCATTTTTAAAATCAGTTTCGTTCTCCCTTCCCCTTTCGTAATCCCTATTGCGTCGTGCTGCTATCTAGAGAGTAAAATATGTAACATTAGACGTCAAAAATAAATAAATTTCACCCGCGTGGACTTAACTCACACTTTATAGAAATTCCAAATTTTGGAAGCTGTTCTACATTTGTTCTAATTTAAAATTATTCGAGGTTGTTCTAGTTGTTCCAAGATTTCGAAATCTAAACTTGAACGGTTCAAAATACATGGAGAAAAATAGAATTTTGTGAGCCACCCTATATCTTCGTTCTAGTTCGAGCTCTGCGCATTATAAAACTTTTGAATAGGGGAGAGTTCAGTTGTTGTGCAATGTTTATGGTGAGAGCATGTGATTATTGTTTTTACATCGTTGAATTGATTTAAACTGTGAACAAATAAAAGTGCAATAACTTCGATTTGGTAAGTAATTCGTTTTTGTTTCTACAGCAACATACTCGTTGAAAGATGTACATTTGATACCCGTTTAGCTGTGTTTCTGGAATTAAAACTGGCATAACAACAGTAGTTCAGGCGCCAAATTTAGTTGCTCAAAAAAGTACAAAACAAGTGGGTCAGGTTGTGTCCGCCGAAAGAAGGAAACTGGTGACCATGTATGCCATCGTACAAGCAACAGTAAATACGATTTCGACAGTCTTTTGTTTTTCTGATGGCGAAGTTTCACGATCAAATGCTAAGAGGTGGTCTGCCTGGAGCTATTAGTCTTGCAAATAGCCCAAAAAGTGGATGGATGACCGGCTCTTTGTTTATTAAAGTTTGAAAACAAATTTAAAAACTCTCTATATGCTCTAAAGAAGATCCCATACTTATATTAATGGACAACCATGATAGTCAGTGCTCCTTGGAAACAGTGATATATGCCAATAAGGAATATGGAATGGTTTTGGTAACATTTCCTCCTCACTGCACCCACCGGATGCAGCCGTTGGATGTAGCAGTGATGGGCCCATATTTAAATCAAAGTATTCTCTCGCGCAAAATGACTGGCTTCTTACCAATCTCGGAAAGTCAATAACCACCCACGATTTAGCTGAATTAGCAAACATTGCTTTCGTCAATTCGTTCACAATTAAAAATATCACCTTTGGATTTGCTAAAATTGGGACATGGCCAATTTCCAGAAATGTTTTGTGACAGATAGGACTTTTGCTCAGGATACGCAGACAGAGCAGATTGCTTAGAATTCAAATGAAACAAGTACCTACTCAACAACCAGTAGTTAATTTTGAACAAAATTTAAATGCTTTGGATGGTATCTCCTTACCCAGTTCCTCGAATTTGCAGATCGATTTGTCCACCAATAAAAATATTTTAGTTGTAACTCCAGAAATGGCAAGGCCACTACCAAAAGCAGCTTTAACTGAAACGCCAGAGAAAAATAACATTGAGAAAGAAACTTTGTTACGTTTAGCAAAAAGAAAGAAACCTAGTCTAGAGTGGAGATGTGAAAACTTGAAAAAAGAAGCATTACAAAAAAAAATCAAGCAAACAAAACAAAGAGACGAAATATGTGTAGAGTCTGAGTCAGAAGAAGATGACAATTATTTAATCCATGATGAATCAGATAGTTTGGACGAATTTTTAGAAGAAATTAGTATAGAGAAAAATGAAGAAGAACATCCAACACAGCTAGAAGAAAAAGACTATGTTTTAGTTAGATTTATAAGAAAAAATGTTAAACATTTCATGGCTCAAGTAACATCCAGACTTGAAGAAGATAAATACAAAGTGAAAAAGAAGACTTATTCAAGTTTTTAATGCCAGACAACCCTGAATATAGCGATGTTAACATTAAAGATATTATTTTTAAATTACCAAAACCTTTTATGCATGGTGGTATGGTAAGAACAATGTCTCTAATGTCTTTTGGCATTGATTCCACGCCTTACAATGGATCTTAAAAGGTTTGTTCAAATCTATCCCTGGGCCAGTTCAAATGTGCCTCGTGTAGGGGGAAGATTTGAATAAATGCGCGATTGAAATAAGTTTCGTTTTTTTTTTGTTTATTGTCAAGTATTTCGTTTTTTAGTTATAATAAGAGATCCTTTAATGTTCAAATGTGCCCTCCTTTCCACTAATATAGAAAAATCTGAATCCTAGAACTGGTAAATTTTAAAATAATCTTGAACAGCTTTCTAAAAAGGGGGCCACTTTACCGTTCGTAAATCTGATACAGTGCATACGAAGATCGATCTCTCGAGTTTAACTCAATGTCTTCAAGCTGGTGCATAAACTGAAAAGTTAATTGACGTTTTAATCTAGCGTTTCAATGCATCGAATGCTGTGCCAATTACAGTAACGGAGAGGATGCAATAAGACACTTTGGTACACTAATGTGGTTGCTGGACCCCAAAGAGGCACCCAGCTGCCGACCGACCGTTAGGTATGCGGCGTCACGGAAATGCAGACAGTCCTCAGGACAAAGAGGTACGAAACCAGTTGCCCGCACGAGACCGACATCTCGCGGAGAGGCCCAGCGAACCGATGAGCTCCTCTCCCCCGTGCTATCCATGTTAGACAAGTTTTCTTGTCAACGTTGGACGGGTCACCGTTGGAGACGCTTTAGCGAACTCCTACCTCACATCTAACCCCACGGGGCCTAGGCCTCCTTGCGGATGGCTACTATCGGCCAAGCGTGGGAAACGGAATCTGGCCGTGAGGTACAACCAGCCCGCCCGTGAATTAAGCCTGAACTACGGGGACGGCCGGGCAAAAGCCCTACCCCAAAATGCCAACCGCGCCAACTCTTTCGCCCCTCCGGCGATCAAGTATCCGCGGCAGCTAGACAGCACAATTCTGTCATTGGTTCAACGAAAAAAAAAAAAAACGAAAATCAAACTTCTTTGTGAAAAACTTTATGGTCTAATGAGTAGATTTACTAACTCTGGAATGTTTAATCGTAAAAATACTATCTTTTGGTCCGATGAAAATCCACATCACCTAGTTCGTGGCATTAGACAGCAAGTCGGATGAGGATTTAATGTCTGGATCGGCGTTATTGATACCCATGTTATCGAGCCATTCTTTTTCAATGAGAATTTGAATTCTGAAAGGTATTTAAAACTTTTGCGCGCACATGTTGCTGAACGAATTGAAGAACTTTCACTTGCCACGTTGCAAAATATGTATTTTCAGCAAGATGGAGCGCCTCCAGACAATTCCTTTTTGGTTACGAATTATTTAAATAATCAATATTACAATAACTGGATTGGTAACTGAGGACCAATAGGGTAGCCTGCTAGGTCCCCGGACCTCACACCTCTTGATTTTTTTGTATGGAGCTATCTGAAAAACAAGGTGTATTCGAGATCTTATGAAGAATTACGTCAAGCAGTTGAAGAAGCAGTGAATGGAATGACACCGAACATGGTTAGACAATTTTGTGAGGCAGTACTAACACGATGTAGATTGTGCATACGAATGAACGGTGGCTTATTTGAGCAGTTGTTACATTAATGATTCAGCTGACTAACCACTTAATGAACACTAACAAACAAAATGTTAAAGAGATTTTGACAGTACTTGGAGACTTGATATTTTTTTTTTTAATCAGTTTTTTTTTTTTTTTTTTAATCAGTATATACTTAAGTTATCCACAGTTCCATGGCCTACTATCTTAAAATCTTACTTTCTCTATTTTCATGTTTTTACTATCTTGAACATAAGCATCCTTGAATAGCATTTTTTTTTTTTTGAAAATATTAAAAATGTCAAAATCCGATATGGCTGCCATAAGAAAAACAAATGTTGGTTATTGTCACGCAAAATCTAGTGGACCTAGATTTGTTTTTTTAAATCCTCATGACTTGTTATCTCTAGCCTGCAACTTTTGTAAATTTATCTCTTTTAGGAAACAAAATATGGAAGATTTTCAAAAATGCAATTTTTCTGTTTCACCCTGTATCTGCCTAATGAAACAAAAATTTCAAAATCTGATGTCGGATTATTCATGAACAAATGAATACGCAACTTTTCTCCCATTTAACCGACGTTGTATCTCCAACGGTTTCCAATATCCCCATGTACTGCATTTTAAACTGGACATCTGTATACATATACCTCAATGATAGCAATATAATACATCGTTTTAACAACAAAAAAAAAATTGAAAGTGTAATAGCTAAATATGTATGTAAGAAATAAATGTAAACATTAATTTGCATTATTTTTGTAAACTGTATGCATTTTAGATTGAAGTTAGAGAAAAACTGAACAGAAATGTTTGCTTCAAAGTATGAGCAAACATGCGAAAAATGATCACGAACTTCATAAACTTTTTTGTAGAAATGACAAAAGAAAAACTGATAGAATATCAAAAAAAAAGAAATTTTGCAAGTATTTTTTTAAAATATGTAAGTATAACTGGAGTAGCGGCTCGAATATTTCACCTCTTTGTTTTTGACAGTAACCAAGTCTGTAATACTATTCATTTTTGCCCTTTATAAAGCATTTCAGACGTCCACTATGAACAGACTCAATATTTTTTAGCGCAGTTTATCAAAATTATTATAGTACAAATATTTTTAATGTAATTTCAGTAGAAAAATAAGGAAGTAACGAATGGGTCTTTTCGTTATTTTCGGAAACTTGAAGTCATCAAGTTACAGTAACAGTAAGTTATTTACTGTAATTAGTTCTTTCAAACATCAACATTGTCAGTCCAGGGTAGCATCAAAAAGTAGTAGGACTGAATTAATTTAAATTTTTTTATTGAACTAATCGGTACAAATCCTTAGTAGTCTTCGAAATAGCACCCTTGTGCTCCGACACAACGCGTATAACGCGGTTCCCATTACGCGTATGCCTTCTGGAACCCACTTTCCGGATGCCTCTTCAGAGATGCGATCACGGCGTGGAGGTCTTCTACGGAGTTATATCCCTTGAGGTCCCGCTTGAGCCGAGGAAAGAGATAGAAGTCCGCCGGTGTCAAATCGGTTCGACTCCACTTCGGGACGGCATATTTTTATATAAAAATATGTTTAATTAATTGGCGTTTGGGAAAAATTTGCATTATTGTATTTACATACGCCAAGAAAATAATACACTTCGGTGTCAAAAATGTTGCCTATCCTAGGTCATTATAACATCTCGTTCGCATATATTTGTGAAGTTTACTTGTGTAGTCGAAGCCCCCGGTGGTCGCAACGGTTTGCGGTAGAGCCGCGATAGCCCTACATGGTGGTTCGACTCCACTTCGGGACGGCATATTTTTATATAAAAATATGTTTAATTAATTGGCGTTTGGGAAAAATTTGCAATATTGTAATTACATTTATAATTTGCAACATACGCAGCAGTTTCAAAGTTATGGACAATGAATACTGTTACAAATGCACAAATAAATCGATCACCTCCTGTACACAATAAATTAATAAACAAGGTGTAAGCTTATGAATTGTCAACTATAGCTTATTTGATAACGTCTTAGTATCTCCTTAGGAAATAAAACGTTTCCAACCTTTTTGACTTTTATTAAAAATTGAATATTCTTTCATTATGAAGCAGAGTTAAATCGCATTTCAATGTAAAAAAACCCGCAAACACAGACTATTATTTGAAAATCAGTAACATGAATAGTAATAATACTAATTCATAGTAAATATGTACTTCATTTCACGGATTTACATACATATATTCTTTCTATGCAGAGTTTGGAAACACTAGACAATGGCAAGCCTTTCAATTTGTCCTACCCGATCGATGTTAATTTGAGTATTAAAGCTCTGAGATACATGGCCGGTTGGGCAGATAAAAATCATGGAAAAACTATTCCTCTAGATGGTAATTTCTTCTGTTACACCAGACACGAACCTGTTGGTGTATGCGGCCAAATTATCCCTTGGAACTTCCCTCTGCTCATGCTTGCCTGGAAAATAGGACCTGCTTTAAGTATGGGAAACACCGTTGTTTTGAAACCAGCGGAACAAACACCACTGACAGCGTTATATGTAGCACAATTAAGTAAAGAAGCTGGTTTTCCAGCTGGAGTCTTGAACGTTGTTCCAGGATTTGGAGATGCTGGTCAGGCTTTATGCGCGAATCAAAAGGTATCGATTTTAGTAAATCTTACGATTAAATTAATATTACAGTTTTATGTATATCTAGCTTAATAAATACTAACGTTAATGTATAAACAAAATATTTGCAAATCATTCGCATTTGCGTAAGCGATTACAATATTAATGATTATGTATTAATACGTGAGTTAAATGTTAAGATTAGGCATTTTTTTAATTCATATCTGTTTTACTAGGTTGATAAAATAGCATTTACTGGGTCAACTGATGTAGGCAAGCAGATCCAACAAGCTTCTGGAGTTGGTAACCTAAAAAGGACAACCCTTGAATTGGGCGGCAAAAGCCCTAATGTTATTCTCGCTGATGTCGACATACCTCATGCTGTTGAAATTGCGCATCAAGGACTTTTCTTTAATCAAGGTCAAGTATGTTGCGCTGGCTCTAGAACGTACATAGAAGCTCCAATTTACGATGAGTTTGTTGAAAGGTATGCATATGTGTTAAGGAACTAGTATCAGAACGAATCAATTAATAATTCTAGGAGTATCTTATTTTCAAAAATAATATATTTTTTTATTAAACACATTATTTAAGACACTTACTTTTCATTCACTAGTCTATAACTAAATCGTGATATTACGGTAATGACTGGTCTTTAATAAGTCGAGAGACTGCATTATTTATTGCTATGAATTCGACGGAAAAGGGAGCTTAAATATTACGTAATAAAGTTAACCGATAAAGAAATGTGTTACATTATGTGAGACTGATAACTAACTCATTACTTTTCAATTTAATATGACTTGATATAAAAACTAATTAGTAATTAGAACAAGTAAACACTTCAGTTAACACTTTAAACGGTAATGTAAATGTGATATGAACGTAACAGATATATTTTTAATTATTAGTACAATTGAAAACGAAAACTGAAGCGGGGATATGTCCAGAGGCAAATTGTCAGATGCTCTATTCATAATAAAGTTTACAAAACAGTAAACTATTTCCTATCGAAGCAACGAAATATTATTAGCTACGATAAGAAATAATTAAATAAACTTAATTATACCGCCAACTTTAATTAAACGTCCACTCTATATATAGGTACTCAAGTATCTACATGGTGCAATAGAAACATTAATAGCGATAAACATAATATGAAATCAGTACTGTTACTCTGTTACTACTCTAAAAATATACGTCGTCAAAAAAATACGCAATTGAACTGGTCTTGTTTATTTTTCAGAAAGCTATTCTCTAAATACCTTGTCTAAACCATCTTAATGTTACATATAATTATTCATATTATTATTATTTGTTACCGTATTTTAGTTATCAAATTCATTTTTATACTTGAACATGACAATACGATCAACTTGCGCCATAGGTATTTGGTCATATTTACAGTAAAAGTAAATTGATATAAGTAATTCATATAAATCAATTTTTCAATCAATAAATTTAAAACATTTCGTGTTGAGTATGTCGACATTTGCTAATACCTTTATGAACAATAAGTAAAATAAGTGAATTATTACTAAGGTGTTTATTTCCGTACAGACAATAATACTACTTTCTTAACTAGATCCGCTGAAAGAGCAAAGAAGCGAGTAGTTGGTGATCCATTTGATGCTAGAACTGAACAAGGTCCTCAAGTAGATAAAGACCAATTCGAGAAGATTCTATACTTGATCAAATCAGGCGTTAAGGAAGGTGCAAAACTCGTGGCAGGAGGTGACCGACACGGTGATAGAGGCTTCTTTGTCCAACCAACAGTTTTTGCACACGTTGAGGATCACCATACAATTGCACGAGAAGAGGTAAGCAGTTACAACATAATTAGTCTTACATCTGGTAATGTTTTATTTTCTTCAGATTTTTGGGCCTGTACAACAATTAATCAGATTCTCATCTTTGAATGAAATTATTGACCGTGCGAATGATACAAATTATGGTTTAGCAGCGGCTGTATTTTCGAAAGACGTTGACAAGATCAACTATATCACACAAGGTTTAAGGGCCGGCACAGTATGGGTGAATTGTTACAATGTGTTGGGTGCTCAAACTCCATTTGGGGGATATAAAGACTCTGGATTTGGGCGAGAAATGGGAGAGTATGGCCTAAACCAGTATACAGAAGTAAAAACTGTTGTTACATCCGTTACGCAAAAGAATTCTTAAAATGTCTCATATTTTTATATATAATATATAAATACATATGATAATATTAATTACCAATATATATGTACGTCAATATTAAAAATTAGTTTGCATGTGTATGTCGTTGTAAGGCAAAAATATGATTTGATATCTGATACGCTTAGTTTAAATATATTAATATTGATAAATTTGTATTTTTGTAATATTATACATATTGAATATGTTGTTGTATTTTGTTTAAATTTTGATATTTATAACATAATCATCTTCCTTTTTACCGCATGCTGCAGTGCAAGGACTAGCAGGTAGCAGGGCGATTTGCAAAATAACATGAGCAGTTAAATGATATCGAAAGCTTTCATGGTCCAAGTGAAGTATGCGGACTACCGGGTTTTGACCGCGTTGTAGTGATGTAAATATATGCAATACAAAAATTAACAAAAAGCAAAATAAAGTAAATGTTCAAAATTTATTAAACGATGCAAAACGTCGAATTTAGTAGATTTTGTATTTTTAATTTAATTTTTTGTTTATTTTTCTATTGTATACATTTACCCTCAACTGTAACCACTAAACATGTTTCTTACATATGTATGTACTATACTAGAGACAAAACTAATCTGAAAAGTGAGATAAATCTAAGACACAATCGTTTGAATTTTCGATTTATTGTACAATAAAATTTGGATTGACTTACAAATCGTGTTCGATATTTTAAGGTCAGGTAAATAAAAATTTGGTATTGAGAATTATTGATTTCAGGGCTGACACGTTTTTTGTTGTTGTTTTATAGTTAAATAATGTTCCTACTATAATTTCCTTCTATAGTAATCTAAATTAGTTTCGCAATAGTTTAGGTTCTTATAACTAGAGTCGGTAAGGAAGGGCAAGTTTCTGTGCAGTGCGCAGAACAACATCGAGGGGACGAACGGCCGTATCAAGGCGAGCGTTCAGTAATAACATTTCTAAGTATGTGTGTACTAATAAGCATTCACAATGGATGGTGGAATAATACTGAACAAGCGTGCTTTGGTACAGATACTCGAGTTTCCGTGCCAAGCGCTTCACGCCTCTACGTTGCCCTCCGCACTGCACTGAAGCTTGCCCCTCGTTGCCGACTTTACTTATAACTACGTTATTTTTGATTCTAGTGAAAAATCACTGCAACCGATTTTACTGGAAATTTCAATGGTCGCGGTTAGTTATCACATCGGTAACTCACTTAATGACGAGTGAAGTAGCACACTGAATGTCTACACTTCATATGCTGTAACACCTACAGCAGTACACTACTTCACTACCTGGTACCTACTGGGCACTTACCAATGTGCTAACTGAATACGATCATTATATTTTATAGAAAATGGTAATATACAGCCTATTGCATTAAAAAAATTAATATTTACTAATAACTTATAAACACTATGTTCAATTGTTTTTCCGATTTCATTATTAGAATTATTTCGGCAGCAAAAATGCTTTTAGTTTGCTAATTTAATCGATAACATAGCTACAAAACTAAAGATGTTACCAATGGTTACCAATTTTAATCATCTTGTATATTATCTAGAATATTTGTCAAATTTTATGGAATGAGAAGAAAATCAATGTCATACTAAAATGAATATTTGCTTATTACATACGTAAATAGGGTATTAAGAAAGATATACACATTTTTCTGACTGATAGTAGAGATAAAAACAAAAAAAAAACTAAGATATCTATGTTATGACCTTTATTGTACTTATCTTTCAATTCCTGAAGTATTTCCACTTGTAGGTCAATGAAACAGCAATTTAATTAAATACGAATTGAAATTGACAAATTAAATGCCAATTTTTTCCACTGAAGAAGTCTTATTAACGAAAACATAATTTTATATGTTCTGGAATAAATTGTTATTTAATTAATTTGCTGTTTCATTTACCTACAAGTGGAAATACTTCCGCAATTTAAAGATAAAAACACTAATATATTTGTATTCAATGGTCAATTGTTTTCGAGATACGGAATTTTAAATTTTGATTTTATTAAGCACATAGATATTAATATTATTGCACTCACAGGTGATATCTAACTAGATGGAATGCCATTAATGTTGGGACAGGCACTATGTAATTGTTTTTAGTACTATTTTATTTGTCATGTTCTTTAAAGGGTGAATACGTGAACTTTTTACGCGGTTAAGGTAAGAGGCATGCAATGCTGGTACTAGAAAACGGAAATGTTTATATTGATAGTTTTAATTTTATTTATTCGTTCGGTATTCGGTTGATGATGAGAGTAATTAATTAAAAGTTGTGATGTTTTATCTGTACCTTTTATTAAAGTTTAATAAGTTAAAACTTTTACTTTACTTAGTACATCTCATGTAAAATAAAGAGCTAAATTGGTGTCATTATATGCTATCAAAATAATTTCTATTTGTCTTTGATTTGTTAACTATAGTATTTTTGCTATTATTTATATCTCTTTTTTTTTGTGCCTGAGACAAAAAAAATGATTTCTCTGGGTATATAAGATTTATACGTAAGTGTATAATGTGTTGCATATAAAATGAAAGCGGAACTACAAATTGTAAACGTGTTGCATATGTTGGCAACACTACATGATGACTACATGATTTGTACGAGTGTGCGTATGGCGTACTCCTCTTGAGATGGCTTGCAGGCATTTGCAGGTTATAATCAGACAAAAGTTCCAGTATTAGTAATCATTTTACATATTTTTCGTAATAATCTCATATGTTATGGATTCTTAATTAACATGTATATAATTTGGTTATATCTTACGTGGTTTTTTCGGCCTATAATTAAATGGTTCCTGCGAAAAACCACAGGTCTATGTGAATTGCAACGAATATGTTATGGAGAAGTTAGCGGAGCACCTAGAATAAAACGAGTGGAATATTCATTGATGAATTCGCGGAATCCTCTTATAAAACAACTCATAATTCATTTAAATGATATTAGTCATAATAAAAGATTCACTGGAGCCAACGAAAGGGAAATCTTCACGAGGTGCTGTAAATAGCGTGCTACTAGTGAAAAAATTAATCCCAAAGTGCACTTTCAATTCGTTAAAAGCTTTAGTAAATGTGTGGAACAGATATGGGGTTACCAACAATTAATAGCGATAGTGGAAGAATTACGAACTACTGGATATGATTCAGATAATTTAACTCATGAACAGAAATTGTATGATCTATGGGCAAATTTAATGCCAAATGAACCATTGGAATCTCGTGTAACTAAACAATGGCAAGATATTGGATTCCAAGGTGACGATCCAAAGACAGATTTTCGTGGAATGGGAATGCTTGGATTGGAAAATCTGTTGTTCTTTGCTACAGAATACAAAACTGTAGCTACACATGTCTTATCACATTCCAACCACCCATTGTATGGATATTTTTTTGCAATTGTTGGAATAAACTTAACATCAATGGCCTGGAAATTGCTGAAAAATGGGGATGCAAAATCATATATTTATAATGTGTCGAAATCGTTGCCTACCATAAGATTGTTTCATCAATTTTATAGCTATTTATTTTATGAATTCGATAAGTATTGGTTGGACTGTCGACCTAAGAATATGATGGAATTTCCAAATATTAGTGAAAAATTCGAACGTAATATTAAACTTAGTTTAAATGATCCTACGTCTGTATTTAGAATTAATATATCAGTTGATACAGTGTGATATATTAATATTTTAGGTAATATGGTGATATTTTTATTTATTAAGTATTTATTTGAACTTTGACAGTTTCTACATGATTTTGTAATTCTGCGTATAACACATGAAGCACATTTTACACTAGCTAATTTGTGCACTACTGTAACTAATTTGTTTAAAGAAAAATAGTACCATAAATACTAGGGAAGTGAAATAGACCACATTTGCCACCAAGATAGGCCTTGTATTTCTTAATTATGTGTTGTGGAATAACACTATTAATATAATGTAATTGTCTGTGAAGTTCTTGTTATGTGTATATGTACAAATCGTAGTCTCAATCTAATTATAAACACTATGTTTATACAACAATTGCTCATTCCACTTTTTAGTAGAAAAAAAAGAAAATGTAGCTCTTTCACAAAAAAAAAATATATTTTATTGAAAAATTAATGTTGTTTTTTATTACAGCCTCTTGTTAAAAAAAGTAAACAATTAATAGTTATTGGAATGAGAATATTCGATTAGTTTATTTTTCTTTCTTTGTTTTCTTAGGTTTTTCTTGTGCTTGTGTTCGGCCTCTTCTTGAAAACATTGAAGCCATAATTCCTATAACAAACGTTCCAATACCCACATAGAGTAACCATGTATTCTCTCTAATATAGACAGCTATGGCTGAAGTTAAATCGTCGCTGTAATGATAAAAAAATGTTATACAAAGAATTAATTACAATATAGAATTTTCGAAATTTACATATGCAGTTTATGAGAGCATGGAATTTATCGGATTCTATTATAACGAATTTAAAAGTTGCATTACCCATTTGTTTTTATGCTTTTTGTCAAACTTCTAGTTATATGTTGTTTTGCGAAACAGATATTTAAATATTAGTATTGAATCAATAATTATTTACCAGTAACAAAACTGAATTTTATTATAAATATACTTAAAAACTACATATAATTACAAAGTACTTCTCTGGTGTGGAAAATTAATCTGTGTCAGTCAATAATAGACTACAATGAAAACTCAGTATTTGCTCTAATTAAGTATCCTCACTACAGTGGTAAATATTCTTTCTTCATACGTAGAAGATAAATAATATTTTTGAATTACTATCTTGATGTAGTGTGAAAAATGTAGTTACAGTTAAGTTTTCATATAATTTTTAAATTGATTTGTCACTAACCATACATTACAGATTGTATATGTAGGGCGACAAGAAAAGCACTTACCAGTGAGGAAATTGTGCTAGAATTAAGGTTCTAAAGAGCACAGAGTTTTTGAACAGAGAAAGAGAGATAAAGTAGGGAATCTTGGAAGCCGAAACTATCAACAAACACCACACTTTGGGCAAGGCAGGGAGGCCAAACACGTTATGAAGCAACAAAAAAATCGTGTATCAGCGAGGCAAATAAAAGAAAAATGGATCATACCCGTAACGAAGTAACACGTAGCACGCCTTTTACGTGATTTTAGTGTTATACGATGTAGGAAAATCCAACCAAAGTCAGTAGTTTGCGTGTATATAAACATTTATATACACACAAACTAGTGACTTTGGTTGGACCACACATTTGGTTGGTTCCACACATTTACAAAGCCATTTGAACACATGTTCAAATGGCTTTGTTACAGCACTATATTGCCGTTTATACTGCTGCGCTGTTCATCACTTTGCTCCTAACAGCGAGTGATAGATTACTATAATTAGTATTATTGGCACGATCTAAATGTTAAATTAATTCATTTTCCAGGAAGATAATGTAGTTCACGTTTCCAAATTGTCAAGAGAGTGTTTCAATTACCGGAATATCACTCTATGTCAATGGCCAGTACGTAGCCCTGCCCTATTGTAAACTTTTGGGATGTCTTATCCTAAAGTTTACATCAATGAAATAGAAGAAACTGTAAATTTTTGTTTTGTAAGAAAAAGCAAGGCAAACATCTATGTATATTAGGAACACAGCATTGATATCAATCGTTGCAAGATATAACATTTAACAAGTTTAAAACTGGACCTTGTTTTCATTATAGTGCATTTGAAAGTAGAATTGACATATGCAATTTCTTGTAAGTTATACAAGAAAATATAAGAGCAAAGAATAATAATTTATAAGTTATTATAATACATAGCTAGAGAGAAGAAAAAACCAAGATTATACTTACAATGGTGTTTTTGGTAGAGGCACCCTTTCAGGCGAAACATTTTTATGCCATTCTTGTGCAAATGAGACAAATGAAGCAATATCGTACTTTTGAATGTGGTACCTGTACATTTTCCCTTGTCTGAAACTATAATATTCTTTAATAAAAAAATTACATTAATGTGTTGCAATTTTACAGTATGAATGTTGGAACATGGAAAACATCAAATCGTCTTGCAGTTGCTGCACCATTAGTTCCACGATTAATTCTTGCAATATTTACTCTATTCTTTAATTTTGCCCCAACTGCTTCTAATCTTGCTTGGAGTCGTTGGCAATCTATACAATCATTATTATAACTAAAAATATTGTAATAAGTACTTTGTATTTCTGGTTTAAAAAATCCAATACTTACAACATTACAAACCAATCTCCAGTTGTAGCACCTGTAGCTGCTTGCGTTAAATGTTCAAATGTATCATCTGTTAATTCTTTTACAATAGGTTCTTTATTATCAGTAAATGTGTGCAAGAGTACTTCATCATTCAGGGGACCTACAATTTTTCAATGGTAATGAACTTAAACATTTTTAAAAAGAAATTTAATACCATCATAAAGTAGTGGTACACCATGCCTAAAGAATATTATAGCCGGTTCTTTTGTAGGTGTGTATAGCCTAGTCATGTGACTGTTGTCCACTTTAACAACCCAGGCATTTAGACTATCAACCAGATCTTCTCTAAGGCTTGACAATTCGTTTTCATAATTATCACAAATTTCACAGTCTCTTTTAGCTAGGTCAAATATTATATTTAGTAACAAACACACGTTAATACATTTAACTTACAGAATAATACGATTACATATTTCTCCGTTTTTATAAGGTTTAAAAGTTCGTCGTCTGTCACTGTTTCTAAGGACGCATGAATATTTGTTACTACGGCAGCGATTAATACTAAACTAAACACTCTGAACATGATGTGGAATATTTTTAAATAATATTATGATGAGAATTTATATGAAAGTGCGATATAAATCAAGTGCTGAGTAAATTGGCGGAGACGCTGTAAACATCCACATCACCAAATCATTTCAGCATATGACCACATATGACCGGCATCTGATTTTGACATTTCCAATTGTCAAAATTAGGTTAGGAATAGAAGTTAGCAACGCTTGCGTCTATCTAAGGGCTGCCACCTTTGCATCCGAACACACAGCACAACTGCAGTCTGCAGTATATTATTACTAGGGAGCGGACGTCAGAGAGTGATGTTTGTCTTGTTAGAGTGTCTAATGATATTTATATTTATAATTCTGAATTATAAACGAGCTGTATGAGGTATAAAAACATTTTTATTCATACTTGTTAGTAATGTTTTTTAAAGATTTTATTTCGTAAAACCGGTTTTCTTGGACATAGGTACTATATAAGACAAAAGTCTTGCATCAACTTTAGGGAGGAACGTAAATAAAGAGAGAAAGATATATACCATCAGTGAACTGTGCGATTATAATATACTTAAGCACTTGTGGTCGGAACGGCGTAGCATGTCCCCTGATAAGAATATAGACAAATGAAATAGAATACACAAGGATAAAAAACAGACAAAAAAGCCTATTGAATAGATTTAAGGTTAAGCATATAAGCGTAGAGAGAATATATATAGAGAGCCCATTGAATATATATATATATATACGTATCAAAGTGACTTCCTGCCATGAAAATAATGCGGTAAAATTCGCATTTTAGTAAATACATCCGATATATGGATGCCAATTTTTTTCTATGAAAAAAATTTTTGATGAACTGTTCTAAGCGTCATTTATTATAATGAAAACCAGCTGGATGGACATTTTACCGTTATATGCATATTTTTATAAACAGTAATTAAATAATAAATGGACCAGAGCGCAATGATTTAGTCGAAGTTGTATATAATTTGAAAGAATATGCTATCATGGCGCGTATCAAAATGGAACATGTGGAAATTTGATAACGGAATTATGAACATGTCGGGGAATAACCGATAGAATTCCTACTGTTATTTCGAAGTTGATATAATCCAACGTATTTTATTTGCGTAACTATTATAGAAACACGTATTTGCATCTCAACTTTTATATTTTAAATAAAATGTCTTAATTTTTATTAATGATTCATATTGTCGAGACGGTTCTAAGTTTAGTTTTTTAAATAAATGGTGCCACTAAAATCAACCCGTTTTGAATTGTATATTTTGTAAAAACATTGACAAATGCAAACTATTTTTCGAAAAAGTTTATACATATATAAATTTAGACTTTTAAGTAATTATTTAGGAAAGTATATTATTGCATTACCTGCGTTATTATAAATTTTATAGAACTATAGTGGATGCTCAGAGAACATTTTTTCAAACTTTGTTATCCGGTAACGTAATAGTATATTATGCAATGAGGATTTAATGATAGCTATTAAGACACGAGTATGAAAATTATAATACAAGGCGAAGCCGAGTATTGTAATGAATACGAGTGCCTTAATAGCCATTAAATGCGAGTTGCATACACTATTTTTTCTACGACCCCATAATATACGTATTTCTTTAATTTTTACTATATTTAAATAGATACAGAGAACTGTCGAGTTTAATTAATTTTTATATCTGCCAGATATGTAGTCACGGCCATATTGAATATTGGAATGTCGCATTCTTATTGGACATAAACTTGTATCGTAATGAAAAATCTATTCCTATTGGATATAAGTAAATTTGTATCATAATGAAAATCTGTATCGTAATGGACATCATTAAAGTACAGGTTCAGTATATCTAATAATATGTACAATTAAAGTATGGGAATAGAAAAACATTCTTTTTAAATGGCACGCTATGCTTTCCTTACTTTTATTGCATTGTAAATTAAAAAGTAATGATTGCTTCTCTAGAACTAAATGTTGTAGGAGTAGTACGTTGTAGTAATTGAAAATAGATGTCGACATTTCTAGATATTCAATGCAATTAATTAAAGAAACTCATAATTTCTGATGACCCAAACTTGGATGCACACTGGTATTTGTAGTGAAAATACTAGACGCCCAGAATTATATTTCTTCGCACAATAGCTTTCTCTTTTACGCCAATAGGTCTTAGATAACTTGTAACTAGTTTAGTTTAGATAGGTATTTTGTTATAGGATAAACATATACTATCCCAATTTTTCAATAAAAATGCCATAAGGGGTAACAAAAACGTAGCAATGTATTTAAAAATTATAAGATATACAGGATGGGGTGCTACATTGGCCTCGGTTGATATACAATAAATGGTAACATATTTAAAATGTTTTTGGAGCATATGTAAGTCCATTGGGAGCACATTCTAAAATTATTTTGAAATATTTAGGGTGCTCCAAAAGGAGACATTAAAGTTATCAAAATTTAAATGGAACACCATGCATATTATTGCATATTTTTGACATGTTATGATGATAATGATGATTCGACATGATTGAATAATTTCAAGCATTAATTTTGTTTAATTTATTCTTGAAAAGTAGGCAGTGGTGCATTGGTGCATTGGACGTTGCTTCATATTTATTGGAAACCAGACAAAAATTAACAAATACATATGTCTTATTACATACACATTTTTACCATAAACTTAATACAAAATAAAACAAAGAAACAAATGATTCAAATATCACTCAATGGATGTCCGCTATTTTCAATACATAAATAAATACTTGGTTGAAATGTTTTTATATTGGCAGGTGTTGTTTGTGGCATATACAGGGTGTTCCTAAATATCATGTACATAAGGAAGGGGGTAATTATTTGGTTTATTTTGTGCCTAAAATTTCATATAAACATAGGTCTGCAAATGCTTCGTTACCAATCTGCAGGGTGTTGAAATTTCAAGATTTTTTCACTTTTTACCGCATAGCTCCTACAGTTTTTGAGATATTTTGCTCAAATTTGGAAGGTAGGTTACGCTATAAGGTCTGCATCATTAGCCATGATGTAAATCTACAGGGTAATCATTTTTCGGGGTCATGCCCTTTTTTCTCACCCTGAACTTTTTTGCGATGCGCCACTGCTAGATTCTAAAATACGCAATAAATTTTCTGTTTTGTTTAGAAACTTTTTGGTCTCTTGTATTTTTTTCTTATCTCTGACCGTTATCGAGAAAAAAATAGAAAACAATTTTCTGTAATTCACCAGAAAAAATTAAATTTTTTAAAATGGTCTAGCAGGCTCTGGCTTTATTCAGATAATCACTTGAGTTTATTAATTTGACAACTGACATTAGAAATCGTAACTTGTGTCTGTATAAGTACCTTCCAAATCCTATACAGTAAAAAGTGAATAAATCTTGAAATTTCAACACCCTGCAGATTGGTAACGAAGCGTTTTCAGACCTATGTTTATATGAAATTTTAGGCACAAAATAAATCAAATAATTACCCCCTTCCTTATGTACATGATATTTAGGAACACCCTGTATATTGTACCAAATTAATTTTCATACATCTCCACGAAAAGATCTGGACTCATTAGGTCTAGGGAGCTTGCAGGTCAGGTCTGTGAATCACCACGTCCTTTTACCTATTAGGGTATTGCCTATCTCATTAACTCAAAAAAGGAGCACCATCTAGTTGTACCCGCATCTTTTGGCGGATATTCAGAGGCACGTTTTCCAAAAGTACGGGTAAAACTGCTGTAACAAATAAACATGGCATGTTTGTACCACATACGTAGCGGGAGATATTTCGAGCGTTATCGCGTTTGCGATTGACCAACTAGCCGTATGTATGCTAGCAGCCTTGAATTGCGACTTAATATGTAGTCGTATCGTGCATAAACATTCTACGGTATGTTAGCTCGCTCAACCATCCAATGTAGATTAATTTATCCATTGAAAATGACGGACATCAATTTGAGCGATATTTGAATCATTAATTTCTTTGTTTTCTTTTGTAATATGATTATGGTGATAATTTCTATGTGATAAGACGTGTATTGGTTAAATTTTGTTTGTTTTCGCATAAATATAAAGCAACGTCCAATACGATACTGCCTACTTTTCAATAATAAATTAAACAAAATTAATGCCTGAAATTATTGTCATCATGTCAAAGTTACCTCGATTTAACCAAATTTTTAATACATAATCGCCAATTAAAACACTAAATTGACTTTTACAAGAGAGATACATATGTATTGGGAACTTTAACAACATTTAAAAGAGAAATCATTTAAAAACCAATTACTTATCTTAGATATAGGATGTTTCATTTAAAATAAGAAAGTTATTGAGCATTGATGGTAGCTACAGTTAGAGGTAAGATTTTAACCACCTTTTATAATTTTTGGAAAACATCTTCATTTTAGCATTAGATGTAATGGTTGTGCTAATGAAATAATACTACTTGAAACACGTAACTTAAATACGTACGCTAGGTACTCATTCTAAATATTGATCTACATTTTCAAAAATTGTCAAATATCGCAGAAACTGTTGAACCTAGATATAGGGAATGTCACAGTAACTTGCCTTTATTTAATCTGCGTTATCGAAATATGTAATACTTATGGTATTGCATTTAAATTTCGACAACTTTGATGCGTAAGTTTTTTGGAACACCCTGTATATTTCAAAATCATTGTAGAACGTGCTCCCAATGGACTTATTTTTTAAAGTTTATAATAATGTTATTTTGCGATAGATAGTTATCTAAAATCTGTATTTGCATGCATTTTAAATAGTCTGCAACTGTCAATTTTTGTAACAAATGCAATAATTCAAAAAAGGCTAATTTTAGAGTTTTAAATTTGTCTCAGCAATACAAATTTATAATCAAAATTAGAATATATAGTTGAAAGAAGGAAGTTGCATTGTAATGGGGAGAAGCAGAAATCTAAAGTTATTCTAAATGGAAAGAACATAGCCCGAAATTTATACTTGAAAATTTAAAATTGCAGTTTTTGTTACTTCTGCTCTATATTTTTTAATCAACAACGTACCCTGTTTACAAAATGACGTTTATTATTTGTCACATCCAGCCGAAGCCAACATAATCGAAATTTAAAATTCAACCGTAGCATACTGTTATAAGACTAGACGGGGGATTCACCGAACGCGAGTGGCTGTTACTTTAGCCGCTGTACTAGTTGATGCCAATATGACCGCTATATGAATCGTTAAATACATTGAAAGTATACTGAAGGATGTCGATTTGTATTATTGCGAACAGGATGCCAATATGTACGTAAGCTATATATATATATATATATAAGTATACTTTTCAGAGAATATGTATTCGGGTTTTAAAGTTTTACGACTATTACATAGTTACTTTCAAATAATATACCGTATGGGTTCGTATTTTAGTAAATACATAAATTAAGTAGGTATATTTTTGTTATATTTAGTAAAATGTATACATGTTATACAACGCTTATAAGAAACGATTGTATTATAATCGAAAGATCTTGCGACGTAAATTATTTTTTATAATTTCATGCCAAACTTCTACTAAACTATTAATTAAATAATAAAAGAAGTACTATGAGCGCAATGATTTATTAAGAAATAATAATGAATTGAAATAATATTTTCTATCATGAAATATCAAAATCAAAACTCTACATTGAGATAACAGGAAAACAACCCTAACGACAATCCAAAATTGCCAATGCCAGTGGCAGGATGTGATCCTCTAGCAATCCGATGTAAGCTTGGGCGGTCATTCGCCCATTTATTGGGATAAATTCTCCTGGGCCATGACTGGACATCCAAGCCCAATACGCGGCAGTTACTCGTCCACTAGTCTTATTCTTGACGACTTATTCTGTGTGGAATCTAGTATTTACGGGTCTGTACACTTTTTTTGCTAACTTGATCGGATCGAAACGTTTTTCATCCGAAAAAACCACATTCTCCCAATAAAAGTACAGATGCTGGATTGCAAATTCCAAACGTTTTTGAGCGTGATCTTCAGTAAGATCCACAACATGTGCAGGTATCCTACATCTTCTACCGCGTTGCTTCAACAGTCTTCTTACTGTTCGCGCGCTCACCGGTAAATTGGTTTCCTGTACCAATTTTGGAGCACTGAGGAAGGATTTTCTTCTATTAAATTGAATAATCGATTCGAATCTTCAATTGACACCTTCCTTGGTGCACCAGACTTTGGTTTCACGGCGACATTGCCCTGGATTTGGTAGCGTCTAATCCACCGTGATACAGTAGACTGCTAAAATTTAAAAAATCTATGATTAAACATTAATGTATACTTTATTGCAATGCATCTTATCAAAACAGTTCTAAACCAGCCTAATAATTATGTTGTCTAAATGATAATGTTTTGACATTAATTAGTAGATGACACTTAAGCGTTATTTAATTTTGCTTGAAAAATTCGCCATATCTTTATAGTTGAAGAAAAAGATTACTTACCGATTTATTAATTCGCTCACTTATTTCCCTTGTCGTAAAGCCATTTTGCCAAAGAACAATAATTTGTTCTTTAACATAGTCGGTTGAATATCTCTTATGGATAAGAGATATTCATCCGCAAAGAAACACCACTTTTAAAGCTTATGTGGTAGAAAAGAAATCTACAAGTGTCGGTGGGTGCAAGAAGTGTCTTATTGCACCCACCGACACACCCTGCCGCGATGCGAATATATACATTTGTATATGTAAGCCATTCTATTCAATAGACTTTTTTGTCCGCTTTTTTTCCGTTGTTTATTCTATTTCATTTCTCCATATTCTTATCATAAGGAGACACGCTTTGCCGACCACAAGTGCTTAGGTAGGTATATTATAATCGCACAGTTCACTGATGGTATATATCTTTCTCTCTTTATTTACGTTCCTCGCTAAAGTTGATGCAAGACTTTTGTCTTATATAGTACATATATATCTTGTAGGTGCAAAACATTTTCTTTACATCGCAACTTGTAATGCACCTAACTGTATAGAAATATGATATTTTTTCTTTTTATGAAGTTGCTGTTACTTTACTATTACTCCTAGTAAGTTGTTTATCTTACTTGATACTTATTATATAGCTATTTTAATTTATTTTTGCTCGATCTATTGAAGCTTATTATGTACTTATTATCGCGGTTTATATGCTCGTAGTTTCTGTTCTGTAATGTGTCACTTCGTGTTTTAAATTTGAAATGTTTATGTTTTAAATTGAACGTCGTACATACATTGCTTGATAGAAGTAAGTAACGTCCCTTCCTAGAGACTGGAAATAAAATCTTGAATTCACAATTTTAAAAATTAGACGAATAAGTATGAAAGCTACTGCAAACGATACATGATATAGGTACATACCGATAGGGAAATTTCATATCGACTCATTTATGTTTCCATATAATCCTATATGAATATATGAACAAAGCTGCCACATCCCTTCGTCGAGAATCGAGCGCTGTTAAATCACTAGACCCGACTATGCCCGACTTGCCGCGCCTCCCTTCCACGATACATACATTTTCTGTACTGGCAACTATGCTTGTTTCAATGCACGGTGTTTTCGGCCTATGAGTCCATCATGTATTTCCCTACCCGTATACGCAATGTATTGAATTTTATGCAAATATTGCACTCGTTTATTTTATCATTTGAGATTTAAGATTACTTTTTATACAACTGACTGTAAAAGTGACCCTTTTAAAGCAACCTAACCAGATTAAAAATTGAGTTTTATAACATAAACTGACATAAGCGTGTTGTAATAGTTATTTACGATACAAGTGTTAAAAGTGCGATTTTATTTCACGAGTTAAAAGTTTGCGACACGAGCGTTAACGAGTATCGCAATTTACGAGCGAAATAAAATAGCATTTTTAACACGTGTATCGTACACTATTTTTTATACAACTGTTTATATTTAATTTAATGAATTAGGATTTCTCCAATTTTTTTTACATTTTATCACAAAAATAAAATGTATCACAAGTCAGAGGTGCCAGTCATGGTAGCGCACTGATATTTGAGAATTAAGAAACGTCAAGAAAGTTTTGTTGACGTTTTTTTTTATTCCTATTAAAATAATAAAACTGGATCTTGATGAGGTTGATTGAAACTAATGATGATGCCCAATGAATCCATATTATATAGTAATTGTCGAATGCTAATGTATGTACATATATCTCAATATTTACATAAATCAATTATCAATAATTTGAAAACGTACAATGTTACTAAATTAGCAAAAAAAGTGATGTAGCTTGTAAGTTGTGTTACAATATCTCTTTTTAATTCAAAACATTTCAATTAAAATTTATTTTAAATCAATTCCAATTTGAAATTGTCTTTTTACTAATGACTTGTCTAGTGTCGAAAATTTACATCACATCTCTGGAGTTGTTTGTTCCTCTGTTATACTTGACGTTAAACTTGGAGCCTGTCGATTACCTCGTGTCGAAGATACGGAATCCTGGAGCTGCTTTTATCAATACTAGCTTATTCTGGAGTAGAACTGGCTGAATTGACACTAAGCCGCCTCAAAATTTTCACCATTCCTCATTCTTCCTGTTTCCCTAAAGTTTTGTTCGCTTACGGAAAGGCGAAGAGTGGAGTGCTGTAAAATTGGCGAGGCGGCTTATTGTCGATTCGGTGCAGTTCTACTCCTGATCTCTCTTATGCGAGTGTCGAAAGATTTTTGTTTTATTGTACTACTAGATTACAATAATGTGGTAGTCTCAGTGGCAATATCTCCAATCTATTTCGATGGTTTATTTCGTTTCGAGTACTTACCTCAAGGGCCAGTCTTGGATCCTCTTTGATTTAGTATACATTTAGTTGTATTGATTCTTTGTGTTATTTGACATTGTAATTTTTTTTTCTGTATCCGATAATCAATAAACTATTTATTATTATTATTTATTCATTATACAGCTTCATTCCAAACTCACGTTAACAGCTGCTGCTATACATCTATATAATTCTTTTCGCTATGTATAGATAGTCGAGTTGCCATCACTGCTATTAATGTTGACGTGTTGTCGTAGAATTTCTGATTTAATAGCTCAAAATGTCTAGTTCTTAATCAATCTAAATCGGGTGTGCAGGTTTTTCTCTAGAAATCTAATGTTCTCTCATTTTTGATATTTGCATAATTTTCAATTAGCGCCTTTTGGCTTTCAATGAGAAGTGAAGATTTAGATTTGACGCTCATATAAACAAGTGCGTATTAGTGCAGCTTGTCCTAACTTATAGGTAATATATCGTCATCGTCATTACTTACCCGGAGCAAGAGATTTTTCTGAATCTCTTGTATGTTTTCCATAAGTTGGTTGCGCTGGGCTGGATCAATATGAAAAATAGACAAAAGTAGCGTCAAATCATTGTGTTGTTCAAGGTTTAAATATTGGTGCAGATATGTGTGCTTTCGCCTATAATTGAAATTAGTTTTCTGGGCACTGTACTCTTTTTTTTACTTTTTATTGCACAATTGCAATAAAATTAGTTACACCTTTATAAACTATGTGGTAGTTGTAGTGCAGAATTTCTTTAGTTTTGAAGCTATTAAATCCAGATATCTTTCCACTTGTAGATCAGTAAAACAGGAATGAATTAAAAATAAATTTATTCTAGAATACAATTTTGCTTTTGTAAAAAAACATTTCTTCAGTGGAAGAAATTAACATTTAATATGTGCCAAATATAATTAAAATACACATTTCTACAGAATTTTTTCAAAATTGCGTGGTTAATTTTGTTTAATGAAATATTTGCCGTCAAACAGGATTTACATAAATGTTTGTTAAGATTGTCAGATATCAATTGGTTCACGATCTGTGTATGTGTTTTTGATGTAATAACGTGATGTTTTAAATTTAATTGCTGAGGAATTTTCAATTATAAATCACATACTTTGCAATAAATTTTGAATTCATTGACAATAGACATACCTACAGTCAGTATGCGCCATTTTCGATGTTCTTCTATGTCTAAAATTCTTTTTTAAATAATAGGAAGAATGAAGTTAATTTTGGCTAGAGTACCATCTTAAAATGAAAAACTATTTAGTGGGTTAACTCCGTGCTGTTTGTGGCATTTCTCCTTTCTCTAGCATTCCAATTAATTAATATTAAAATTAAAATATTAAGTACATGTGACTTGTATACTTAACATATATAAATTTTGCGCATTGTATAAAATTTAGTAATTATAATAAATTATTGTAAACTGCTGCGGAATATATATTCCAAACTGGACCTTCAAAATGTAATCAATTTGAATATGTTTAGCATTTACGGAAAATGTAGAAATACAATTCGTCTAAATTCAATTTTTTTGGATTCTATAAAACTGTCAAAGGAAATTAAAGTACTTTAAATAAAAAGCAATGTATTTTTGCACATATCGTTTTTACAATATACAAATTTAGTACGAACAATACAGATACATAAAGAAACATACAGTTTTTACTTTATTCAGCTTAACAGATCATTATAAAGTTGGACATACAAAAACACTTAACGATAACAGTTTAGTATTATAATAGATATTATTATTACCTATATTGTAAGATAATTAAAGCAATTAGTTTTTACCACACTGAAGTTGGTCAAACAAATTCATTTAACAAACACTTTCTGCGAAAGTTATAAGGTTTTCAAAATTACAAAACGTTTAACGGCTTTAAAATTCATGCTTGTTTAAATTTGGTAAAAAATAAACGATTACAATTAATTACTTTGCATGATCGATATCATCACTCTTATAGACACGTTAAAAAAGGTAAGTTTATACAAAAGGAAACGAAAACTATAGAATAGAGATGTATACGCATTGTAAGACGTTGGAGCTCTTAGTTCAGATACGGACGGTTTACAAAATAAGATTTTGTTAGTTTAGACTTTAGGTAAATTTTAGACCATTAAAATGGACTTTGTTCTTGAAAAAAGGGTAAATCAACAAAAATTAATCAACAATTAATTAATTTGCTAATTTTTCAAATATATTGACCTATTTATAATATTAAATAAAAGTTAACATGATGATTTGACCATGAATAGTTCTAGTTTCCTATACATTTTCAAACGTTTCAAATCACGAACACTTTCTTTGCAATATTTTACAAAATGTATTAAACTATTGTTGTATAGTATGTTCACGAAATAAAATTATGAATCTATAGATTGTCGCAGCACAGCGTGATTTTATTTCACATTTTTAAGAATTACGGAGTACTTAGAAGAAGGAATATGTTGAATCTTTGGAAACATTCACTTTCTGCGATTTATCTTTCTAAAAATTTCAGTAATATATTCACGCTATGTTGAGGCAGTCTGTATATTTCAACTATGGATCGTATGAAAAATTGCTGTCGATATTAATATTTTTACTGAACTACTCAGTATACATAGATAGAGTGTTCGACTACGGTGCGGTTTCAAATTACTGTTGTACTTCAGGAGGTAAGAGAAAAAACCGCGAGTCAAAGTAAGTGTAGGAAACATATGGTGAGAGTATTGGCATTTTGGCGAAGTATTGTAGTTGAAGTTGTTAATATTAGTTTATGAAACTTGTACTAGTTTTCAAACTATATATACCTAAATAGATTACTCTGTATATAGTATTTGTTAATTTTGGTACTGAATTATGACTTGCTTTTGTTTTAATATCCCAATTCATCTTTCAAGAATATTTTGGTTTCAAAATACTCCCAGCAAAACACATTTATATCCATTATTTAAATAAACCGAATGTGCTACACATTACATACATGTAAAGGTGTAAAGGGCAGATAAAATTGTATATACCGCTTAGATATTGAAAGATCACATATACTTTAGAAACTTTTTGTTACCTATTTGTTTTTATTTTGTGGCGAGTACAGCTGCAGGAGCTCTCTAAGCTATATTGCTTGTCAAACTATCACTGAAGCTCTGGCTCTATAAATTGTGTGTGTAAATGTCTTTCCGTGGCCTTTTTACAACATTATTTCGCCATAAAAATAATGTTGCGTTATTAATATTATGTCCCAAGAACGAATGGTAGCTCAACTGGGGTACCGATCTAGCGAGACTTGCCATAAGGGTCACCGACAAATTTCGAAACAGTTAACTCAACAGTTATGACTCTAGCAGCCATCGCTGTTAAATTTTGTCAGTCCTAATAAATAAATATACGATAATTTTTGGTTTGAACATATAATTTTATATATTTTTCGATGATTTTTAAATTAATTACGGGACAAAAAGAATACCTACGCGAAAATACACTTTATGGCTCGATGCGTATAAGTAGGCCAAATACCGACTAGGGTCTAAAATTCGATTAACATGGGCAGCGCAGGGCAACGCAACTTCTATTTTTTAAAATTCCGATTATGACGAGGGGTATAAAGTTCGACTACTAGAACTTCCTTTTCTCACGCCTAGAGGTTTAACAGAAAAAATGTCGGACCTTTTTTCCAATTGTTTTAGAAGAAGTATCCGGCTGATAGAATATACGATGTGGACGAAACCGATCTAACCACTGTATAAAGTAAAATTTCGTTCGTAATTGGAAGAAAAGCGTCAAATCGCGGCTCTTACAGCTGCAGAGAGAGAGAGAGAGAGATAGGAGCGATAGTAGCAGTGATTGCAAGCATGAGTGCTGTTAGGCATTATGTTCCACCTTTAGATATATTACCACGAACACTAAACACTTTAACCCACTGAACACCAAACAAGTTTTAACTAAAACACCGACGCGTTTCAACAGCAATGCTGTCATTATCAAGGCGATAATAAAACTTATAGTTAGTTAGTTTTATTATCGCCTTGATAATGACAGCATTGCTGTTGAAACGCGTCGGTGTTTTAGTTAAAACTTGTTTGGTGTTCAGTGGGTTAAAGTGTTTAGTGTTCTACTTCTGCACCAAGAGATCCAGTGAAGAACTTCGCATATTACCACGAAATAATATGAATCACAACCTACAGGTAGGGGTGTCCTCAGGCACCGCGGGAGTTGCACATATATCAGGTTGGATTCAAACCAACATTTTCTATAAAATTGTACCAATATTTATTGGGAAAAAGTGAATTACAAGTTTAATATTGGACGGACACTACAGTAATGTTCATAATGTTGATGTAATTGAATTGGCTAAAAGCAGCGGTGGCAGTGACAATTTAGATACTGCCATCGCATTCTTGACATCAGTTTTCGCAGTTGGACAAATCTTTCATGAAACCTGAAACCACACTACAGGGAGGAAATAAGACAGTAACTATTGCATTCAGACCATGGTCTCCTTATAACATGATGGAACTTTTTGAAAGAGCTTATTTAAGAGTATAAACTGGAGAGATTGCAACGATTTTTTTTCAGAAAAACAGGTATGTTCTCCACTGTTGCAAATAGGTAGTCAAAATTTAGACCACAGTTTCAATACTAAAATTTTTGAAATCTTTTAGAAGAAAATATTGCACGAAAGAAAGGTGAAGGAATTATTCAGGTTCCATATACAGCATGTTGATTGAGATCTGCGATAAAGCAATTGTGCATGCAACATTAAATTGATACAAATATTATCATCTCCCGCGAATTGTGTTAGATCAAAATGGAAAAGAAAAAAGTTGTTCAGAATTAAAAGCTACATGTAATTCATTAGTTAGTTTTGACAAATATGTTATAATCTTTCAGCTATTCACTTCTTTAGCAAACTAACTATAACACTTAGTATTTTAATAATGATAAGTGAAAAAGACAGTGCATATGCATTGATGGCAATTACAACCTGGACACTGCATAGCCCGCATAGCGCAAAAAGAGTGAATATTAAGCTGCGTACTCACTTGAGCAAATTGACGCGCATGAACGCTGTGCGCATACAAATCCTTTGATAAAGATGAAGAAGCCGACAAGCGATGGATAGCGTTCGTGCGCATATTGGGTGTTCGTGCGCGTAAATTTTCTGAAGTCAGTACGCAGCTTTATACGCTCTCGCTTTTTGGATTGTAGGGTGTACGGAGTGCTCAGTTTGTACTTTTTATCATGGTGCGTTACAGAAAAGCTGTCGCTGCTACTAATACCTGTCTTTCTCTGCATATCGCGCAGCGTGAAGTGCAAATAAGTTATATATGTCAGATTGTAACATAATGTAGCGCAAAATAAGAAATGTAGAGTTACATTAAGCAGGAGGAAGAGGATTTAAATGAGAAAAAATTAGTAACACTACATACAAATGTTGACAAACAAATAAAAAAATTAGCCTGCCCACAAAAATATAATACAACAATATAAACAGTAATTGAAAATATTTTTCTCGTATATTCTTAGTAAAAATCGAAACTACGGATTCAATTCTTCTAGTAGTCACATTGCTTTATATAAATTACACTTTGTTGCACTGTAAAAAACGTTGGCTTTCTTGATAGCTTTCGGCTAATAAAAGACAACTGATAATAGCAGGTGAATGTTCGTATGTAGAATGATCAGTCTTGCTGTGAACGTGTAAAGATTTAGATGATCTCTTTAATATATAATTAAGTTTTTCTGAGAAATGTAGCTAGGCCACCATTACAGTTACGAAGAAGCCTTGTGTATATCATAGGTAACGGCCGATCAGCTTTTAATTTTTTTTTTGTATACTTGTTGTTTGGCCATTCGCTTCTGACAGTTGGAAACTATGTGTAAACAGGATGTTTAATTAAAAATGAAGAGGACATTGATAGTGATGTTTAGAAAATTATGTGTACCTAACTCAAAGTATTTTGCAATGTTGAAATACAACGATTTTTGATTTAAGTTTCTCTTTAGTTACCTCTTAAAATAAGCAGCAATTTAAGACCGCTAATTTGGAAGAATACTTTCATATAGACAAATCTACATTTCGCAATTGTTAAGTTTTAACATCGCTGCCGTTTTCTTATTAAGGACAAACTACTTAATCATTTATCTATGGACGTATTAATTTTATTCATACCATCCATAAAAGCAGCATATCGCATCTATAACTAAATATTGCACAATTACAATGTTAAATAAGCTACGTATATAAAATACCTTAACAGAAAAATAATAACTAAAACATACATATCTTGGATAAACACAACAATCTCTTTTTAAAGTCGATTCATTTTGATTTTTTCGTAAGAGATAATAGACGACAGTTGGAAAATAGTTCTACATGACTTGACATAATATGCATCATGTATTTGCGTAAAGTATCGAAAAAATTACAGTTTATTAGCTGGATAGCTGACAACAACAATAAAACAATCTTTACTTTAATTGAAAAGAACTCTGTAAATCACGCACTGTTGTAATTTATATAAAATAGTTGGATTTTTGCTATTCATTCATGAAAATATTTTTTCTTATTTCTTATTCTTTTTCATTCATAAGAGATGCTCCATTTTTGGTTGGCACCGTTCTTCAGGATTTCGCTGCACTTAAGGTATAATGTAACGGATATTATTCTAGATATGTATAGGTACTTTTTTCATTTTAGTCGTTGAGTTACATTCGCTAGGGCAACAGCGAATGCTTGCAGAGCCGAAAATGGATATTGGAAGTCCAATGTATAAGCATTTCCATCAATTCGGCCAAATTGCATAACCTGAAACAAAAAGAAAAAGAAATTATACTTCCGAAGTTGTTGCCGATAAAAGGTTTTTTTCCAAAGTTAGTTTATCTATTTTTTTTTTATTTTAAATTCGTAGATAATTCATGCATATGAATGTTACAGATCTATAGTCTGCTCTTATCATATACTTACATATACCGTGTAATTCATTGCTAAGTTGCTAAAATCATCTTTGCAAAAAATCCCTATTTACTAGTGTATCAGTAGAACAAATATTAGAAATCGCCAAAGTCACAAAAATTAGTGCTGGAATAGGTAAAAAAAGACCTCATTCACCCTGCAAGGATTTGTGAACAAACTAAAACAGTGCAGTAATGAGACAACTATTATTGCCAGTTAAACCAAAATGTTAGTGTATGGTAAGTGTGCAGACGATATTCTATATGGTTGCATAGATGGGAAATATCCCTATAAGATTTGAACAGTAGTATGCCATCCATAGAAGATTCAGAAAGACTGCATCATCTAGCTAGACATACTAACGAGACGAAAAGAGCAATACTAGTACTTATATACTACAGTAGGTATATACTGTTCTTATTTGTGTATCAGAAATGAACGACTCACTGAGATTCACTATGTACAGAATATATTGCTAAAATTGAAGGAAATACCCTATTTATTGGTATTTGCACTTTTGTTATGCAAATTATGACAATGACTGGAACATTTTCCATTATCCGGCTTTTCTTAAGTAAATATAAATTGGAGCTGCAGTTTTTATTTCAATAAATGTGATGTTCCTTCAAATGATATTGTTTTAATTGGAATGTATTTCAAACATCGAAAGAGAAAACTTACCTAAAACACATGACTCAGGAAGATATAAACTCAGAAATATTGTCAAGAGAAAGAGGCTAGTAGTATTATCAACTAACAATAAGTATCAAGTATTAACCACATAGTACCACCCAGTTCGATTCTGTCAATAATATCCACCGAAACCTACACTCAACGATGAGTTTACCTTCATAATTGTAATCTCACGTTTATGCAAGATGTTATAGAATACTGACTTCTCAATTGAAACGATGGTATATCAATGAGAAAGATATGTACAGAATTTGTTTGGTTTTCAAGACAACCTACAGCCAGTATCGCAAAATACGCGGGGAATTTGTTATGTTATCTATCTAGTAATGAAAGAAACGGATTAGAAAACGAACATAATTTTATTTTTCGACGTGAAAACTATTAACACTAACACACTTATTCCAAAGTTTCTTTAATAACACTAAGCTTTCGAAAAAAATCTTTACAAGTAGTTACAGGGGATGAGGTTAGAGCTGTCGGGTAGATGACCTAACACCTCAAAATCGCATTCGTAATCGTTTTCTGAGCAAAATTTTGGGGTCTTGTTTTGCGTATAGCCGCGTTCAACGTTTTAATTGCGCCTATGTAGATATTTTACAGTCCCTTTAGACATATACTCAATTAACAGAATCCCCTCTGCTTTCTAGAAAATTGTGGTTATCAATGTTTCAGAAAATTGCGTTTTTGCTTTCTTGGGCGGTGAATTTTATCAACCCATGGAATGGACTCTTATTTTGGGGAAACTACCACGAAAGTGGTTGCTGGACTCCAAAGGAGCACCAGCTGCCGACCGACCGTTAGGTATGCGGCAAAACAGGGAAAGTGCACACACTCCTCAGGACAAAGAGGCACGAAACCAGTTGCCCGCACGAGACCGACACCTCTCAGAGAGGCCCGGCGAACCGGTGGGCTCCTCTCTCCCGTGCTACCCATGTTAGACAAGTTTTCTTGTCAACGTTGGACGGGTCACCGTTGGAGACGCTTTAGCGAACTCCTACCTCACATCTAACCCCACGGGGCCTAGGCCTCCTTGCGGATGGCTACTATCGGCCAAGCGTGGGAAACGGAATCTGGCCGTGAGGTACAACCAGCCCGCCCGTGAATTAAGCCTGAACTACGGGGACGGCCGGGCAAAAGCCCTACCCCAAAATGCCAACCGCGCCAACCCTTTCGCCCCTCCGGCGATCAAGTATCCGCGGCAGCTACAGTGAAACCGTAGGGTCCCAGAGTCACCGAGTTGTTTTAGGATGAAACCAAAGGTTTCCCCAACCAGACAACCAGCGGTCGGACTACTCCTCGGCGAACCGACTTTTATCCTCCCCTGCTATCTTCGCCAAATTCTCTCGCCACGCCCGTTTCCCTGAGTGTGGCCACCAAGGATGGGGTAGTGCAGCTGCAGAGTTCTCTAGGTAAGCGCCGTAGGGTGCCTCACTTACCCACCGTATATTCCGACGGTTAGCGGCCGGACTGCCGGAGCGTATGCCCGTGCTTACGCCCAAGAATCCTCCCCTATATACGAAGTCTACTCCCGCCACGCCCGTTACCCTGGAACTATGAAACCAGGGATGGGGTAGTGCAGCCGCAGAGTTTTAAGGGTCGACGCTATAGGGTGAACGCCGACCCGAGGGGAAACTACCAGTGATGTATTCAAGTTTCATCCCCAGTTGCAATTCTATTTAAGAAGTCTGAGATAGTAGAGTCAAGTCGCCTTTTATGATGCCGCGCCGTTAATCACTTTGCTCCCAACAACGAATGGCAAGTCGATCCGGGATTAAACTCTCTGAAAAAATGTCACCGTCCTACAGAGAATTGAACCCCGGCACTTATCGTCCTCCCACAACGATAGTCGGCCGCCTAACCACAGCGGCCATTGATCCGTTTAAGATGTTAAGTACATTATCAAGCTCTGCTTCAGGAAGAGACAGAAGTAGGTCGTCAACGTACTGATATATGAATGGAAACTGAAAATCAACATTGGTTTGGACATGATGTTAAATACTGTTCATAACTATTTCCGCCAAGGAAGGGCTAATAAAACCTCCCATAGGGCAACCTTTGATTTGTGAATAAAAGGTTTTGTCGTAGCAGAAATAGGAAGAACAAAAGAGAACAGTGATTATGTGGGTAAACAGATCTTCGGGTATAGAGTTATGTTGCGAAATGGAATTGTAATTTTGGAAAAGGATATCAATCTAGAGGTATGTTAGTGTATAAAGGAACAACATCAAAAGAAGCCAATACAAAGCCAGGTGGCAATTGAAAGTTATTGATCTTTTTTGCAAAAGGGGTCAGCGATAGTTTTGAATTTGCATTCCAATTTATTGATATTGCTATAATTGAAATTTTACACGGCGAACAATCACCACCACATCTTCATGTTTGTTGATGATTTATTTGGTTCGTGTTTCTAGAGGGCTTCCACACTTTGGGTTATCATGAATAGTTTCTCTGTTTCATTTGAACTACTTACACCAAAATTTGACTTGGAAATAGGACGGGCTATTTTCTCCATATATTCTCACCATTCTCTCATGTATATTCTTCAGTCTAATTCTTTTTTTTTATCAAAATTTCTTCTTCAAGTTCAAGTTTTAAACCAAAACATTTTTTTAAATAAATGTAAAAGTAACAAATGTTAACCAATTCGAATCAAACTTCGAGATGACACTATAAAATGTCACACAAACTTCATGTAAGAAAATCGTTGCGATAGTGTATTGTTTTCTTAGTTAGGTAGATACTCGTCCAAGTTATAGAAAAGTATTTTTTACAATTGGATATTTCTCGCTCCAGTTTGCGATACTTAAAACAAGTAAGTGGCGAGGCAATTGGTCTGTTATTTTCGACTGTTCTGGATACATTGGGTGTGTTATAGGTACTTTATAAAAGATGTCATGGAATTATATATTTTGTCGGTTCGAAACATTTTGATATTAATCGTCGGAAGTATTCATATAAAATACAAACTTACTTGTTTTCCTCTGAATTCAATTTGAAAATTTTTTGCAGATTCTTGGGTAACTCTACCACCAAAATCTAACTGATATACTTGACTATTTTCATTCCACATGGGCGCTTTGTTGTGCATCACAAATTCTCTACGTTGTGGGATAAAATGGTTGTTGTGGTTATTGCCTCCGTTGCTTTCAGCTTTACCTCTTTTCAGCTGCAAAAGTAATACTTAAATAACAATTTATTTAAAGGTAAAGGGATGATAATAGTTAGGATGTAATATTGATTGGGCTGGCAGGATTAGATAGGGTTTTATTGAAATTTACAAAAAAAGTTAACCACAGTTTCATTCATTTGTTCCAAAATGATATGGCTGAATATCGAAATAACTGTTAAACAGCTCAACTATTTATTCAACTTAGATGTGACAGCTGCTGTTTTGTGGCACAGTGCCGAGCATAAAATTAGGGCCCGTATTTTGAAGTTATTTCAGAATTTTTTTTTGTTTTCGGAACTTTTTTGATTGTAACATAGTTTACTAATTTTATGCGATTGTTTTGTCGTGTTTGCGTAAACAAGAAAAACTTTTTGTTTTTTTTTTCAAAGTTTTTGTGATTTAAGAAAAGTTTGATAAAAACAGTGTCCCTCAACTGAATTCCTAAAAACCATTATCAGCATATTTTTGGTTTCTATCGTTTTATCTGTCAATTGAAAATTGTTTCTATAGTTGTATCATAATTGTCAGTGTCAGTTATGGCTTGTGGAGGCATATCTTTTGACGCTCGCATGGAGTTCGTCTTTATCGAGAATGGGACATTGAATGCGCATAGATACCTGACACAGGTTCTAGAAGGCCACGTTATACCGTTCATGATTGTTCTTGGAGACGATGCAACCTTCATGCATGATAATGTACTGCTCAGATGGTTACTGAATATCTTGACGAGGTTCAAATCACACGATTTGCTTGGCCTGCTCGCAGTTCGAATATGAATCCAATTAAACATGTTTGGGATGAGATGGGGAAATGTTTACGAAGACATGTGCCGGCCTCCAGAAATTCTGAAGAGCTTCGCGACATACTGGTGCAGAAATGGGACAATCTTGCGCAGAATGTGATCCAAAATCGGATCCAAAGCATGCCTCGTCGTTTGAAAGATGTTATCACTGCTAGAGGAGGGAATACTCGCTACTAAAGTCCTTAAAATTTCCTTTGTTTCAACGAAAAGCATATTACACTAAAATGGTTCATTTTCATTACTTTCAATTGAACTTTGAAAAAAAATCACAAAAAGTTTTTTTGTTCACGCAAACACGACAAAACAATCGCATCAAGTTAGTAAACTATGTTACAATCAAAGAAGTTCCGAAAACAAAAAGAATTTCTGAAATATCATCAAAATACGGGGTGACCCTAATTTTATGCTCGGCAGTGTATTTTGTTGTGTACTTTGTTCAAAGCTTGAAAATTTAAAAAGTAAGTTTTATTCAAAATGACATCTACTGATATATGTGGATAAGTGATATTGACTGACAATGGTAATATTAGGTGGTTACATATGGGTGACAACGTGTGGATTGCAATCATTTTATCATGCCACATACCTTTTGCCTTAGTTGTGCTTTTTGAAACGTTTCCAAGTCTTTATAATTTGTTCCGTTAAAGACTTCATCACCGGAGGCTGTTACTTCATCATCAGAACTTTCTTGCATTTTATTCTTCCTATTTCTTTTACCTAGCAGTGGAGACGAGAGTATATGTTTCCGAACTGGTGATGCAGACTGGGGTCGTTTTCCTGAATAATAAAAATATTATTATTGTGAACTACAGCAATGGCAAAAAATTGTTTCAGTTTAGTACTTGGACAAAAATGAGCGTTCGTTTTTAAACCGGGTCAACTGTACATGCAAGATGCTTATTATTAAGTATCTTACTAACGATTAGCTTATCGTAGAATTGTGATGTTTGGCACAAAAGTTCATCTAGAACTCCATGCGTCGTGTAAGAAGCAATGTTTCTTTTACTGTGCTTTATTCGAAAATATAAATTAAGTAGATCATGACACTTGAATTGTATCGTGCATTCTTAAAAATTGTCAAAAAATGAAAAATAGACATTGTTTTCACTTTTCATTGCACTTTAGTCAACAATTTTAATAATAACAGGAAAAATAAAGGGAACTTCATCAAGGGCTGTACCCCGATTTTGATAAAACTTATTAGGATTCTGGAACAATCGCAAATATACGATAGCTACTTCTTATAGATGCTCAGTTTCACTTTAAAGTTGATTATTATAACCGAGATTTTAATGAAACAGCAAGAGAATAAAATATTGAAGTCATTAAAAAAATCTGTTTGTTCTAATGTATAACGTAATTTTAGTTATTGATCATTTTCCATAGCTGAATGTGCTATCTATGTGATTTTTTACTGACTGGAGAGCATGAACCAGAATGCCATTATTTCCCTGCGGTTCTCTTGTTTCGACTAGTTTTGAGATAATTCTATATAAAACCTAATAGAGCAAGTTTGTGTACTTCCTGTTCTCAATCGAAATAATGTGCTTCCACAGGAAAAAAGTACGCGCAATTACGCGTTGGAAAATGAATGGAGCCTTACGTGTTGTAGCGCGTGAACTTGATGTAAATTCTAATTTTCTTATTTTTTTGCTGAAAGAAAAAATGGCAAATATCACACACAGTTGCGTACAACCCAAAAACTTCAACGCTTATCAAAGTACTACGTTAAGGCAGTTTTATGCATAGCATCTCTTAACAAATTGCAAGAAAGCCATTACCGCCATCGTCTTTCTTGGTGCAATAACTACGACAAGAAAAAGATTGAGAGCAAGTGGCCTTAAAGGCTATCGCGTTGTTATTACAAGGTAACTTTCCGAGCGTAATTGATAAAACAGAATAAATTTCGCCGTACTCCATCGGAATATGCCCGTAGATTTTTGGAAAACGGTAATCTTCAACAACGAGTCGATTTTCCAAAGCACCTCGACCTCTTAACTCTAAGCTTCAGGGACAATATGTCCTGGGGAAAACGCAATAGAATGAAGATGTAGTAAGCTACTGTGGCAATAAATTGTGCGTGAATGGGGAGAAGTGAGTGAGTGACGAATATTGACATAAATTAATAGAGTGTTGGTGGTATACTCTCTATATAGATTAGAACAAGTAATTTAAAGCAACGACGGATGGACTCATTATGAATAAGTATTAATCACCTCACTAAAAATAGTAACTTCTTCTGTTTAACCGAATTTTGCAAACTTAGTCTCATTGAAAACAGCATTATTCCTCCAATGTAATGCTTATAAATTTGAACCAATCTAGTAAGTGAGGTGCATGCTAGAGGACACCGTTTAAATATTTTCGGAATTTTTTTTTATCGAAAATATTAAATGGAAACATTTTTGACTACAGATTAAAAAATAGGCTAAATTACCAATAAATCAGCTAAAACCAGCTATCGCTATATTTTACCTATTCGAAGATATCTTGAGAAACGTTTGATTGGTGAATGGAATTTAGCAATTTGGTCTTATTAAAAAGGATTTTTTTTGGCCTATATTTAGTGATTCAAACTATTTAATATTATTTTGTCCATCACCGCTAGAGGGTGTTAAGGAAATTTCAATGCGTAAATTTTGTGGTTTTTGAAAAGAACAGTGTGTGAAATTGAAAGCTTAAGATGTTAGTGAAAATGACAGCAGTATGGTTGAAATAAACAATGCAACAAAACAACGAAAAAGGAAACGGCATAATAAAATCAATATCACTGACCGACTAAATTTTCAAATTATCTCCCATCATTTTCCATGCAAACGTGTACTCTACGACAAGAGGATAGAACTACAGTTTTTATTTCTGCCTTAGGAATACTTTGAACGGTATTCCCTATTTACACAACCAAGCTTTTACGAGCAGTAGGTTTTGTTGCAAAAACAAGATATTCTTTTCGCCTCCACAAAGAAAAATCTTCAAATTTGGGGTCCTGGGTGGTCAAGCAAATAGACTGGCGTGTTCTATCCACCTACCAGGATCGGGAAAATTGCAAGCATTTACGAAGAAATGTACAGCCACATGTCTTTCATTTACATTCCCTTAACGCCCTTTAGCGGTGACAGAAACAATAATATTAAACATGATAGTCTACTTTCTTGGCCACCAAACATTCCACCCACTGTTAATGTAAAAAATCACAAACTTTACTTATTTAAATTTTCGGTGATTGACGGAACAATATTAAACAGTTTAAATCACTAAACATAGACTAAGGAAAATTCTTTCTAATAAGACCAAATTTGCTAAATTCCGTTCACCATTCAGACGTTTCTCAAGATATCTTCAGATAGGTAAAGAATACCGATACTCGGGCTTCGTTGATATGTTAGTAATTTAGCCGACTTTTGAAATCTGTAGTCAAAAATGCATGTTTTTATTTAATATTTTCTTTTTATATTTTGTCCTATTTGTTGACCGTGTTTGGTATACTTTTCTTTTAAATTTGTTGGGTAATGACGGTCAAAATTAAGTTAAGTTTAATATATTTCTCCTTTTACGTTTCGATACAGTGTTTTGTATCATTTTCACTAAAATATAAGTAAAATTACACTATGCAATAATTCTAAAATATATAGTACATACATCATTGTTAAAAGAGATTTTTATACATGTTAAAATTATATTTTACTTGCATGTAAAAGATGCATGCAAGCTTGTCTGATATACATATGTATTTATTTGAATAAATCATATTTTAAAAACAAAATTTTAAAAAAACATAGGTATGTAATGCAAAAAAATTTTATTGCATATTATTTCGTATTAAACATATACAAGGTGCAAGCAAGCGAATTCGATTCCAGGATAAAAAGATAAGAAATTATTTTATTTTTTATATGTAGATATTAAATAATTATAGTTGCTACTAAGATATTGAATATCACTTCTGTCGTTGATAGCATTTTTTTCTTTTTTAATATAAAGCATTTCCTTAAAAATTCGTTTATGATAGTTAGTTTCTTTATCTAAAATTGTGACATTATCGTAATCAAAGTTGTGACCATTATCTAAAGCATGTTTAGTTAGTGCTGTTGAATTATGATTGTGTATTCTAGTATTGTAACGGTGTGCGTATATTCTTTTATCTAGATGTTGTTTTGTTTGGCCAATATAAGTACCAACACAGTTTTTACAATTAATTTGGTAAATTAAATCTGTTTGTTTACTTTGGTTAATAGGGGTTTTAGTTTTGGTGAAAAAGGACTGGTTAGAGTAATTTGGTTTATCAGCAATGCAAAGGTTGTATGGTGTCAGTAGTTTTTTTAAATTTTCAGAGAGATTTTTTGTATATTGTAGGTAACTGATATATTGTTGTTTTTTATTGTTGTTTTGTGTTTGAGAAATGTTTTTCTGAGATGAAATATGTTTTAGTCTTTTATTAATGTACTTGTTAGAGAAATGATAAGGGTAACTATTTTTGGTGAGAATGTCTTTAATTTTGTAAATATTCTGTTGGAGATTTTTTGGTTCTGAAAAGGAGTAAGCACGATCAACTAAATTGTTGATAGTGCTGATTTTATATTTTATGGGGGTGTTGGAATAGTAGTTAAGATATCTACCAGAATTTATGGGTTTGATAAACCAATCAGTAAATATTTTGTTATTTTTGTGTGTTATTGTAATATCAAGGAAATTAAGTGATTTATTGCGTTCATTTTCGATTGTAAATTGTAAACGTTCGTGGAATGAATTAAATGAATTAAAAATCAAAAAATGCCCAACAATTTTAAATTTATTAGTCTTGATGTAATATCACTATACACTAACATCCCAACCAACATTGCTCTTCAATGTATTAAAGATAGATGGAATGAAATCCAAATTCATACCCCACTACCACTTAACGATTTCATTGAAGCAGTCGAACTCTGTTTAAATACTACATATTTTAAATTTAACGATAAGTTCTTTTCCCAAGTTTTCGGAACTGCTATGGGTTCACCCATTTCGGCTGTCATTGCTAACTTAGTTATGGAAAAGCTTGAAACCACAATTTTAAACCAGATTAATTTGGAAATACCGGTCTTTAAAAGATATGTCGATAATTGTTTTCTAATAGTACCTCCCAATCAAGATCAACAAATTTTAAAACACTTTAATTCATTCCACGAACGTTTACAATTTACAATCGAAAATGAACGCAATAAATCACTTAATTTCCTTGATATTACAATAACACACAAAAATAACAAAATATTTACTGATTGGTTTATCAAACCCATAAATTCTGGTAGATATCTTAACTACTATTCCAACACCCCCATAAAATATAAAATCAGCACTATCAACAATTTAGTTGATCGTGCTTTACTCCTTTTCAGAACCAAAAAATCTCCAACAGAATATTTACAAAATTAAAGACATTCTCACCAAAAATAGTTACCCTTATCATTTCTCTAACAAATACATTAATAAAAGACTAAAACATATTTCATCTCAGAAAAACATTTCTCAAACACAAAACAACAATAAAAAACAACAATATATCAGTTTACCCTATCCAAAAAATCTCTCTGAAAATTTAAAAAAACTACTGACACCATACAGCCTTTGCATTGCTGATAAACCAAATTACTCTAACCAGTCCTTTTTCACCAAAACTAAAACCCCTATTAACCAAAGTAAACAAACAGATTTAATTTACCAAATTAATTGTAAAAACTGTGTTGGTACTTATATTGGCCAAACAAAACAACATCTAGATAAAAGAATATACGCACACCGTTACAATACTAGAATACACAATCATAATTCAACAGCACTAACTAAACATGCTTTAGATAATGGTCACAACTTTGATTACGATAATGTCACAATTTTAGATAAAGAAACTAACTATCATAAACGAATTTTTAAGGAAATGCTTTATATTAAAAAAGAAAAAAATGCTATCAACGACAGAAGTGATATTCAATATCTTAGTAGCAACTATAATTATTTAATATCTACATATAAAAAATAAAATAATTTCTTATCTTTTTATCCTGGAATCGAATTCGCTTGCTTGCACCTTGTATATGTTTAATACGAAATAATATGCAATAAAAATTTTTTGCATTACATACCTATGTTTTTTAAAAATTTTGTTTTTAAAATATGATTTATTCAAATAAATACTTTTGTATATCAGACAAGCTTGCATGCATCTTTTACATGCAAGTAAAATATAATTTTAACATGTATAAAAATCTTTTTTAACAATGATGTATGTACTATATATTTTAGAATTATTGCATAGTGTAATTTTACTTATATTTTAGTGAAAATGATACAAAACACTGTATCGAAACGTAAAAGGAGAAATATATTAAACTTAACTTAATTTTGACCGTCATTACCCAACAAATTTAAAAGATTAATATTTTCTATAAAAACAAAATTTCCGAAACGATTTAGAATGCGTTCTCTGTCATGCACGTCACTTTCTAGATTGGTTCGAAGCAGAATTGGTTTGTAAGGATTAGATTGGATGCTGATTTCAATGAGATTAAGTTTGCAAAATTCGGTTAAACAGAATCGGAGATATAAGCGTTACTTAAAAAGAAAGTTTGCCATCCACCCCTCCTCTTATTTGACAAAATACAAAAAAATTATCCAGTATAAAATATGCGGAATTTTCAGAAAAATCCTATTTGATATTTGTGACAGACCTCAGTCAGTGATATTTTTCCCGAAGCTGTACTGTAAACCGTTTCTGAGATATGGCCGAGTTACATTCTCAGTTGGCCATCCGGTGCATATAAAGTTATATCTCCCACTCTTAATCTGAAACTCTTTTGTTAATATTCTAATTTCTTTTAAAATTGTTGAGTTATAAAAAATTTTGCGGTTATGTTCTGTACTGCATAGCTTCGTTATGTTAGTTATATTGCTATTAATTAAATTAATGAAATTTGAAAGACTTCATAAAACCTAAGTTTATATCACAAGATATGGTTAAACAATTCAGATAGTGTTTAAATGTATGACAAAATTATGTATGCATTAATTGGTTTTGTAGTTGTGTTCATTCAAATGTTTTTGTAAAGGCTTTATCTTTTGTCAGCTCTACTACTAGCTTAAACAATTGGTATCTATTCTAGCTTACCTTTTTTACTTGGCGCTGGTGACGATGGTGAACTTCTTGGCAGTCGAGGAGAAACTGGAGGTGTTTTCTTGTTATCATCTTCCCTTAATCTAGTTAATAAGTTCTCTAAAGTAGCTAAGGCATGTGTATGTATAGAAATACTTGGTTTGGAACTGTTTGTGTGCGAACATTGTTCGTTTTGCACTTTAGCAGGTGAATTCTTCTGCTTACTTCTCCCTCGATTTTTATTTTTATCGCTATAATTAACCGTGGAATTATCATTTTCTTTTTTCTTCGCATTAACGGTGATTTGGAGCTAAAGAAACCTAATTTTAATGTGTCCTTTTTGCTACTATTATTGGTACTGTTGTTATTAAAAGTATCTTCAACAATTGTTGTGGGAGTTGTTTCGTTTGATTTACTTTTTGGTTTATCTTCTGGAACTATTTCCAATATAACTTCTTCTTTAGGTGTACTTTTAAAATTCTCGGTACAATGTAGAAGATCGCTCGAATCTAAACTTTTAGATTTACCGCAATTTTTGAGTTTCTTCTGGTTAATTTGGCTATTGTCGTTACAATTTTGTCTTCTACTGTTTCGTTTATGTTTGCTTTTCCGATTTACTAAAATTAAACGTTTTGGAGTATCTTTCCTTAACATCTGTAGTGTTACGTCGTTAGGAACCATTTGTACGTCAACTGAGTCTAAATAACCTACGCTACAGCTGCGTATCATGGAATCCGTTATACATATTGGATTTGTTCGTGTCGTGGTGGAAGAAGGTCCCGCGGATACTGCATCTTCGTTAGGTATTTCTATCGCATTTAATGTGGGAGATACAACGCCTACTTGATTGGGACTTAAACGACTTTTTTCCTTTTTCTTTTCAATCATGTTGTTCCGATTATTATTAATGTTATAATCGTTTTGCATAGCTAAATCGATTTTCTTAAATATGGATTTTTGTTGGTCACTTAAGTTCAGTGTTAGAGGAATACTGTTATTTTTATGTTCGCTAATAATGGACGATTTTACTTGTTGAACATTATTGGTGGTATTTGAATAATCGCTTGTAGTATAGGATAGTAAGGTTTGCGCTGGCGGTCTATCGAAAATTATATCGCTAGGTGCTACAGCATTTTTAGGTGACTGAAGAGCGGGTACTGCTCCTTCGCAGTATAACGGTGATATGGCATGTCTTTGACTACCCCCACTACAACTTCCGGTTCTATTGTATTGACTGACGAAGGCGGAACTTTGAGAAACCGGTGAATTCCTAGGCGTTGAACCGTGAGGCCTTATCGATTCACAAAAGTTTGCTACTAAATCCGTCAGTTCTACATAAGGAAATTCATCATCATAGGACTCAGCTTTAGCTAAAACTGGGAGGTTTCTTGGTATGGCGTTGGCAGTATCCGCACCCAAGTAGTTACACGAAATTTGCGATTTTGGTCGCGCTAATCGGTTACCCCGAGGAGACATCGGCGCAATAGGTGGACTGTTATCGATAGATACGCGTTGCATTCTAGTTTTTTCTTCCAATTGATTAATATCTTCCTCATCTTCTGAAAACAAATTGGGGTTGAAATTTGGATCGGGAACTACCGGAAAGTCGTCCCGTAATTCGGTCATGATAAGTGTCATCTGGCGGGGTTGTAGGTGAAGCAGTGAGGTTTTGTATGTTACTTGGCCCAAATTAGCGGGAACTGAGTCGACTAGACCGTGTATTTTGAATTTTGTTCCCCAGATATTTGAGGTAACTTCGACCAGTCGGACATGCTAAAGAATAAAACATGCAAATTAGGCTTAGAATTGTAAAGATTTGGTAAAAAAGGTAGTATTGTGATTAATAATTTTATTAATATGTAGTATTAAGCAAATCAACAGAAAAGGTGCTGTTACGTTTAGGCCGGTGCATTTTATTGACGACCATCACCAACAAATGGGGATGCCTAAAGAGCGAAAGGTTTCATGTTCACTTGGTCAAATGCATCGCTGTATTTATGAATAAGAATAACTACAGTAATTTTATTCAAACTTGTATGATTTTTGAATTGTAACAACTACCCATTTTATTACAAAATAAGTGTTTGTTCTGTATTTTTGAAATATAAAATGCAAATCCTTGCTTCCATTCTAGCCAATATTGTTTGAAATTTACCTCAGGTAATGTGTCAACATATGACAGATCTTCCGGTTCCGGATCACCAGAACTCTGCCCTGATTGCCGTTCTGAATGTGGAGTTCTACTATGAGATTTATTTCGTTTCTTCCTTCTGCGTTGCATCCTTGGCGAACCAGTACATCCTTCTTCTCTGTCGCTGTCAGATGAGTCACTGGCTAGATTACCACCGCTTGTTGAATGACTGGACGAACCGGAACTTTTGGATTCCGGTGACCATTGTAGGTGCAAATTGTAATCTGGTGCAGCGTAAAATAAATATATATAAGATTAATATAAGGTAAATATAAAGTTATTTGCTGTAAGTTTCGTATTTTATTTGTGAAATTTCATGTGAATGTGTAACTAATAACTGTTTTTTTCTTATATAAAACCTATATTTGAAATATAACATGAAGTTTAGCTGAATTCCTGTTGTGAGTCACACATTTTTTGGGCCACTGTTTCAAAAATATTTTGTAATAAATACAGAATATGATTTATTAGGATATAGTTTATTCATATTAATATATATAAAATTAAACAGAAGTGGAGTGAACTGGAAATACTTTTGTTATAATTAACTCTAATAGCTTAGGCATTTGAATTAAGGGATTCGTTTGAATTTTATGATTAGGTTACAACAGGTAGTAGAATGAAGTAAATATCGCCCAATTGGATTAAAAAGGTATGCTTTACGAAACATTTCTTAGCAAAGTTTGTCCTTGAAATTAGAAGTGCATTCGGTGTTGCCAAATTGGGTTCTCTGTTTTAATGGCAATACACATCACATACAACGACGACCAAAATTAGTTTGTATTGAATCGCCGATCATTCTGTATTCGTTGCTATTAAAATTGCACACATATTTCTGTGTATCGTAATCGCCTCGATTACAGTATTTTCCAACAGAAGAAGGTTTTTCATTCTGCAATAATGTCGATGATTTGATGTTAATATTCGGTCATCAACACAACTCAGAAGAATGGCGTCTTTTTAGCAATGCTTCCAAAATGAGTTTGAAAGCTGTGCTTCACATAGGAAATGTTTATCCATCCATCCCGGTTAGCTACGCACTCCATATGAAGGAAGCTTATGAAAACATGAGTCATCGTCTCGACAAAATTAATTACAAACTTGTAGCAATTTTACTCGGTTTACAACTGTGGTACACAAAGCACTGCTGTTTCCTTTGTGAGCGGGACAGTCGATCGAGAAATTTCCTCTACGTTGTTAAAGATTAGCCATTCAGAGCTCAGTATATTCCTGGACAAAAAAATGTGCTTTATAAGGTACTAGTGTAGGTACTAAAATAACCTCGGTGACGTTAGTAATGAGCATGGCGAGAGATTTAAACAAGATATTTTTGTTATCGAAATACGTTATCAGGGTAAGTGAACAGTGAAATGTTGGCTGATTATTGTTGGAGTTTGATATCAGAAAGTACCGTAAAATAAAAAAAAGGAAAAGAAAAGCAAAAAGTAAAACATTTTAAGACGAAGAAGAACGTTTGTATCAAAACTTAACGTGCCAGAATAAATTTGTTTTTATTGTTGTTATTACAACTGTAAGAGAAAGTAAAACTACATAGTTACTAAAGAAAAATAAAAAAATCAAAATTTGTTTCCTAGTATAATTAGAGATGCGGAACGATGAAACTTCTGCGACTATTTAAACCAATTTGCTCATTGTTTTAAGCGGTCGATGCTTGGTTCGCAAACCCAATATAGGGGTACAACGGCATTTCAATGCCACCTTGATATTTTTACTCTACTATGCTCTATTTTTTCCTTTCCATAAAGCGAAAGAATGCTTTAGGTAAAGAGGAAAAAAAATTAATTAAAATTAAAAATATTGCTTATTTAATTGCCAAATGGAAAAAAGGGTTACCTTGCATTCATATTTTACTTTGGGTTGAACAATGAATCCTATCGGATTTGCTCTACGAAATAATTTGTGCATTTGTAGTTAAAGTAAATGTGCTTCACGGATCATGTGGTAAGTTAAACTATAAATCACCATGGGTGAAAGATGGTTATTGCAGTAAAAAATATCTACGATCCCTTCCGAAAGAAACAGGCGACGATGGATGTGCATGGGACCATAGAAATCTGCAGTTGATGGTGAATATTAAAGGAATGGCAATATAGCGTGTTTGAAAAGTCTGGAAACAGTTGGATATATTTTAAACGAATACAGATAAAAAAATTTGACGCATTGTTTGTTTTGCAACATTCTGCTGAAATCAAGTACCAAATGTTACAGATGGAAAATAAACTATAGTAAATGAGGTATACAATAAATGTCTAATTGATGTGGTTGCCATTGCAGCAGAGATAACATTAACAGAGGGAGGACTATATGTATATCAATCAATTATATCAAGTGTTGTATCTTCTAGTATCGCTGCAATACGCTTGTCAGAGTGATAAACACATCTTACAATTTCAAGCTGTGTAACATTAACAAAAGTAGTATGGCTCTAGTGCTGCAAAATTGTAAATAGTTTGGTACCAACGTACTATGGCACACGAGAGATGTATAGAAGCAGTGTATGGAATCTTCAAAGATCTTAAAGATAATGAAGATTTAATGATACTTGTAACAATGCTTTTGAGTGGCGATTTTAGACAAACTATTAGGAACCTGCGATGAACAAGAACAAACAAAATTCAAGAGTGTATGTAGTTATCGCACCTAAGACCGCTTATTCATAATCTGAGACTAAAAAGAAACATGAGGGTTTATTTTAATAGCAATCTTTCTGCTTAAAATAGGAGATATGGAGTACCTATTTGTTTACTTCATTGGCAGTTGACAATCTATGGTTAATTTTTGACGTGATATGTAATAAATGATCTTGAAGGATGCAGAATGTGAAACGATTAGTCAAATCATTGTATGCTACAGTAGCTGCAGGGGTTAAGTTAATGCAAATCTTTTGAATATAGTATATGTCAAAATAATTTCAGAGTGAAAGCTTATTAACGAAGATTTATGTAATGCAGAGAATGAGCAAATGAATTTAATATACGAGTAAATTTTTTGTATGAATTTTAATAGTCGGCTTACCTTCTACTTGTGGATCGAAAATAACAAATTCTGGTCTAATTTTGCTTGTCCTTTTTCCTTTCAACAAAGGCACTAAACCTCCGAGGTATTCTAAGTAAAGAGTATAGCATGTGCCAGAAGACACATGATTATTGTCATCGTCATGTCTGATCATGGTACAATGCAGTCGCACCGATCCAATGGGCGGTTTTGAAACGAAATCCCTTAAAGCACTTGCTTCTGGAACACAACACTAAAATACAAAAACAAATAAATAAATGATTACAAGTTGGAATCGATCTCAACATACCCGTATTGTTTGAGCAAATAAATTCCCTATAAGGTTTCTAATTCTCGGCGGCAAAGGAAGAGCACATAATTGTGATTCATGTCTCAAACAGTTGTAGATTTTCAAGCGACACAGTAATTGTAGAGTGGCTATCCTCCTTGAAACCCAGGCTATGTGAATTTGGGTACCGGTGGCCAAAAACAATCTTTTATCGTTGTGTCCCCAGGTTAAAGCCGATATAGGTGCCTAAAGAATTATATAGAGTATTTCAAAAACATTATGATTGTTACAAATTTAGACACTGACTTGTGTGTACGGTAGCACAGTTGAATAAATAAGGATGCCTTTATCGTTGTAGAATTTCAATACGTTGTTGTATTCAGACGGTGGCGTAATAGCACTACCATCCATGGTTGCACCGGCAATGGCTAGGAGTTCACGAGAGTTGCTCCATTCCATACAAACAGGTCCTTGAAGACCGGTATTTATTTGGATAGGCGAGACATCATCAAATGTTTTCAGGAGGTAGATGTAACCGTTTTGTAAGCTAACAGCTAGTACGAATTTACGTTCAGCTAAAAAGATAGTTACATTTAGAATTGAACGCAATCACGTTGTATTGAGTCCAGAATGCTTTTAGTAACATCAAATTTATACTAATTAAGTATGTCTTAGAAGCTAGGATATCATTTTCAGATCATTATTAATTATTTACAGCTCTCTCTAATTTTGAACTTAATATGGATAATAATGTGGATTTACACGCATTCGTTATTTTCTTCGTCCAGTGTTTACTCTTATTCGTTCAACTCCTACAAATTTTGGAAATTTTTCTAAATGAAACAATAGGACTAAAAAATGGAACGATGGATAACACATCCGTGTAAATGTATCCATAGTCTGCAGCTGTCAAAATAAAACGAGTATTTTAGAAAGTACATACATTTTGAAAACAAATGAGTACTGTATATTAGCGTACTTTTCGTAGTGTAAATGTACTTTTTTTTTGAAAAATGCTATCATCCCTTTTTAGGGATTTGATAACATTACTTGAATAATCTAACACTTTTCCTAGTTTAGTACTGCAAACTGGGGTTCGTTTTCACTCACTTAGAGGTGTTACTTTACGCCATTGCCATAAACAGTTTAAATTTAGTTTCACTCTTAGATAAGATGTGTAGAATAAAGTGCAGCGTTTTGAAGGTTGTCTATGAAGATATAGTGACAGCTCCAAATAGTTGTTGCGCGTTTGCTTTTACAAAAAGCCTTAGTAAGTGAATTTGTGGTAATATTTGGTGTGTGCAGCGGTTGTTATTCATACCTATGAAGCAAGTATTTATCTACTAGTTTATATGTATGTATGTACAGATGTATGTAAAAAATTGGACAACTCTTATAAGCATAAATCCCAAGTAATTTGTCTAAACGGATCTACCGTGACATACAGCATATTCAGATTGTCATTAAGTTAATTGACATTCCACGAGTATGAGACCTTAATTACACATTTTAGGAATGTTGTAATGTTCTGGATGAGGTCATCATTCATAAGTTATAAATAACATAGTATCATAATTTCCTGTCCGAACAGGTAAAGTTTGGCGCGACTTTGCCGAGGACTAATGTAATTTAAAAAAAAAAACAAGATATATTATTGGTTTCTATATATTTCTCATGTATTCTTAGATATATTACTAATATAATTATATGATACTTTGGAAATGAAATGTCTAGAAAATGTTAAACAAAACTGGGATTAAGACGATATACGAATACTAATTATACAATCGAAATTGCTGGGACGAAACAGAAGAGGTGATATTTCACATAGAAAAGCAGAACAAAAACGAAATCTCAAGAAGACTAATTTTAAATAGATTGAGGGGGAATTCGAGAAAACCAGGAAGGCAATCTATATTCACTCCTGCTGAAAAGCAATGTTTCATTTATTATTTGATTTCTTTGGTAGAGTATGGGTTCCAGTACCTACTTAAATCGAAGTGCAAGCGGACTGAAAATATTTCAAGATAATATGTCAGGCATGCTTTTATGGTGAGGTATCTTGAATTGTCGGTGCGTTTTGTCAAACATACACGAGCGACAGTGAAAGAGACCATATTGAACAATTTTTTGAAAATTTGGTAAGTGAATTGAAAGACGTTCTTCCTACAAACATACGGAACTCCGACAAATTAAATGTCATGGACGATTCTAGAAAAAAAATCTCATAGCTTATTCGAATTGCGTCAAAAATCTCTGTATCAGTAATGCGCCGCAAGAGAATTATTGATGCTATACGTAGTTTATCAGGCTAGTAAACTGTAGATTACGTTCAAGGAAAATGGTCCCAAAGGGTGCTGTTACAATGTAAGTATCGCTGGCTGGTTTGATAATACCACTCAGGTACTCTGCCCAATAGTACCTATTTAATACATGCCGGACAGTATTATGAGAGTGGGAGGATAGTGCTGATGGTATTCGAAATAGAACCATAAAAAAAACTTCGCACCATTGTTGTCGAAGAGACAGAAGTTGGACATTATTATACTACTCTTGAAACCTATTTGAAAGCTGGTTTGCGGAAATGTGAACTATTTTTTTTAAACGGAGAAGTTTTGAGCCATATATGCTTATAATGCTGATATAGTTGAGTCAAAGTTTATTAAAGCTTTTGAAACAAAAAGGTCAGAAATAACTCGCATTGCTAAAAACCATCGAAAAGAGAATCAAACACTTTATCTGGTGAATCCATGATTCCTGAAAAGATTTCGGTAAAGAGCCTGTTATTTCTCTTCTTAGGTAAGAGAAAGATATGGGTTTTTATTACAATTCATTAGATAATATCGATTTGCAAGAGATTATCAGAGAGGAAAGGCAGGAAAACGAATTTATGAATATCAAACTTCTTAATATAACAATGCCAATTTCGCAAATGAGGTCCGGGAGATAGGAAGGTGTGCAGTATCTTTGAATCAAGGGCAATTATACCTCGGACAAGGCGATTTGTGTGGCGTTTGTTGATGAAACAGTTACCATTAACTTGATGATAATCTTCCTCAGAATGTGGAAATGGCCGTCAAACAGAGACGTATTAACTTACTCATGATCATATGTTCTAGACTCTATACAGCATCCCAAGCAAATTTCTAAGAGATGTTTTTCCGTCGTATTTTATTTGTTTTATACAATATATATAGTTGAGTTTTTTTAAAATAAAGGAACGCCGTAGCTTTATTTTATTGGAATAAAAGACTAATCTTTTCCTTGCACAGATTTGTGCATTATTATTATTTAGGATGGAGTAAAGTAATCCTGCCCTAGGGAAATCTTTGCTATCCTTTTTAATAAAAAGAAGACAGTAATAACATGTTTTTCAAATAGGTGCCATGGTACACATATTCTACTGGTTCATATGTATATGTGTTATAGGCAAAGGTCGATATTTGGCCTCTCCGCGGAATGACTGGTCTATCATAGGTTTGATCAGCCCTTTTCGGCAAACCTCGAAGTAGATTCTAATTTCGTTCCTCACCGATGTATTTTTAGTTAAACTTAGGAGTCCCTAAACTTGTTCGTCAAACGTCGAATGTACAATAATCTGCTTTAGTTTTTGCGTAGTCTATTCTAGAAGCGAATGAAATCAGGGTTTGTCAAATAATTTTGATAATTTAAAATATATTTGTAATCACGGTCAGTTAACAACCATTCCTTTCTTAGGTGACTTTTCTTCTTGTGACAAGTTTGGCGTATATCCAGATAGAAGTTTATACTCTCTTTTGTGACAATTGCATACTTGTCATTCAAGGCTTTAATTGTGAGATCTCAACCACCATCACCACATTCGTGATGAGTATTTTCAATCACATCAAATAATTCGGCGTCTGTAACATAGTATTGGATATTTCTTGTACCACCTTGGCTGGCTTAAACAATTTTTCGTTGTTCCCAAAACACACAATGTTTGGCGTTTGAGACGCCGACACTGTAAAGAAGTTTTCTTAAGAGCTATTTTAGCAGATTTACAGATAATCTCATCATATTTTTGTTTATTCTCAATATTAAATGAACACTTATTTTCCTTCAAATTAATAATTTTCTGCATAAACTTTGCTCTAAAAGCTTTTTTATCCACATTTTCAATTACAACACAGTTCAGTTCACACATCTTTAAGCTGACAGACTCTCACGTTCAATATACTAGTTAATGCACGTTAAGTACCCCGCCACAGTGAAGCTAATGTCATACTAACCTTTTTAAAATGTAGCAACTGCTGTGCAAATCGATGTTTGACGAATTTGTCTAGGCGTTTCTAGGATAGACCAGGCAAAGACCGAAACAGATTATTTTACTTTCGATGTTTGACTAATAAGTTTAGGTACTGCCAGGGTTGGCTAAAACTGCATCGGTCAATGAACGATATTAGAATCTATTTCGGGGTTTGCCGAAAAGCGTTGGTCAAACCTAGGATCGATTAATCATTACGCGGCAAGACTAGATGTCGACCTTTGCTTATATCATATGCATCATACAAAAAAGTTGATTTTTATCGAGTTTTTGATTTGGTTTTACAGAGTTTTTAGAACTAGTCCCATAAATGAAGCAAAGTAACCTGCGTTTGTGGTAACTTAACTACAAAATAAAATTATTTTTAATTGATCACATATGTTGTTTGCATAACTTTGAATAATAATAAGTTAGTATTTTTTTATTTTATTTTTTTTTAATATGTGGTGAGTGCTTAGTTGCAGTGACTCCGTAAGCTGTATTACTTGTCTGGCTATCACTGCAACTCTTGCGGTGTAGTTTGGTGTGTGTAAGTTGTATTTAAATGGCTTTGTGACAGCATCATATCGCCTTTTATGATGCCGCGCTGTCAATCACTTTGCTCCCAACAGCGAATGGCAAGTCGATCCAGGATTAACCTCTCTGAAAAAATGTCACCGTCCCTCCAGAGAATTGAACCCCGGCACCTATCGTCCTCTCATAACGATAGTCGGCCGCCTAACCACTGTGGCCATCTACCCGTTAAAACTGGATCTTGCCGAGATTGATTATATCGTAGAGATATTAATGTAAATTAGTTTTCTTGTCGTTTATTTTTAAAGATATAAATGGGTTTTAGGTGTGATGTACATATGTATCAAACGTACCAATTTCTAATATTAAGTACTAACGGCTCGATAGCTAAAGTGGTAAAATCGGCTGACTATCAAGATAAAAAATGCCGAGGTGAATGTTCGAATACAGTCGGAGATATGATGCAATTAACAACACTACCTTCCTTCAAAATTATACAGTAAGAGCTGTAACGGTAGTCTTAATAGGCAATGCAGTCTAGAAAACCACAACAGCTGTATCCACAACAAATTAGATATACAGGGTCGCTGATATGTATGGAAACGGTCGATTATTGGGTAAAATACCTATACGAGATACCGGAAAAAGTTAAATACAAAAGTTTTAGAGTTTTTAAATGCTTATTAGCTAAGAATAATTCTAAGTATACAGGGTCGGTGGTAAAGTCGTGGCACGTCAAAGTTACATTTTTTAAAATGGAACCACCTGTATATTCTTAGATAATTCAATTCCTTCTTCAATTTTAAGTAAAAATTGTAATACACATAATGTACCTAAATCCAACCGTTTCCGAGTTATCGATCTTTGAAAATTACTTAAATAAAATCTAGGTACCTAAGTAGGCCATGACGCACCTTAAAAATGTCATAGCACCTTATAAAATAGGACTGTAAACCTAAATTTTACATACTTGTTTTTTCAAATACAAGCGATACCTAGATTTTATTTAAGTAATAGTTTCAAAAGTCGATAACTCGGAAACGGTTGGATTTAGGTGCATTATGTGTATTACAGGTGGTTCCGTTTAAAAAAATGTGACTTTCACGTGCCACGACTTTACCACCGACCCTGTATACTTAAAATTGTTCTTAGCTAATAAGCATTTAAAAACCCTAAAACTTTTGTATTTAACTTTTTCCGGTATCTCCTATTTTACACAATAATCGACCGTTTCCATACATATCAGCGACCCTGTATTTTTAGGATTATTGTAACGATCTCGTATACCTTTTCGGTTGTTTCAAAAATGAGCCATTGTTTTTTCAAACAGTCTTGTTTCGTTTAAGCTTATCATTCTCATGTTAGAACACTAAACACTTTAACCCACTGAACACCAAACAAGTTTTAACTAAAACACCGACGCGTTTCAACAGCAATGCTGTCATTATCAAGGCGATAATAAAACTCAACAGCATTGCTGTTGAAACGCGTCGGTGTTTTAGTTAATGCTGTCATTATCAAGGCGATAATAAAACTCAACAGCATTGCTGTTGAAACGCGTCGGTGTTTTAGTTAAAACTTGTTTGGTGTTCAGTGGGTTAAAGTGTTTAGTGTTCTACTTCTGCACCAAGAGATCCAGTGAAGAAATTCTCATGTTAGTATTAAAATTTGCACAAAAGAACCTCTTACATTGTTCGTGTGTCAATTTCCGTTTTTCTTCATCGGAGAACTTTTTAAAATCTTTTAAATTATGTGCAGACAAAATAAAAATTAGTATCCAGCTCATGTCTAATAATTTAGATATTATTCAAGAAGAACTTTACATGTTCAGGCTAATATTAATAAGAAAACACGGCAACAAAAATGACGATATGGTTAAAAGCAGTGGGCTAATATAACTGCAAATGAAGTCAGTGGTGGAATTGTAGATTCAAGTAATTTCGAAGAAACAAATAATTTGAATTAATTAAGAAATACCAGTGACAGAATAGTTTTAATTGGAAAAAGCACTACAATAAGGACCCTGTTGTAGTAATATTTCACGTTGAGAAGTATTTTGACACGCTTCTTCATTATACATAATTGCGTCATCAGATATGACACAATAGTGGTTACGTAACAAAATGTCTTGACACTAGCAGTTGAAAGTTTCATACAACTGTTTAGAATGTCTAAATACATTAGATACGAGCGACTTTTAAGAACACCGTAACTTTGTTCCATGACTAATAAGGATAAAAGATTTTAATCTTCGAAGTTAAGTTGCATTTCAATTAATTCCGCACACACACCAATCCTAACCATGCACAATTGCACATTTTCTAATTAAGGTAAAGTGCACGACTTAATTACAATAAATCCAAAACGTATTAAATTAATTAGAAAAGGTTTTATCATTTTTCAATTACCTGCTAGCTAGGTATATTGTAAATTGGTAGCATTCTTTACAAATAAGCCGGATTTTTCAATTAACTAACAACGCATACATCTGATGTTTATTTTTCTTTATGAATTCACATGTGAAAAATGATTATTTCTTAATCTATTCCTGCTTTTAATCAACAATTTGAACCAACATACAAGATTAACGGTAAACAAGCTCAGTTTGTAACTTCTATTGTTTAAGTAACTAACTCTCAATTGAAATTGTGATGATTATAGTGTTACGTATTGATAATGTGTGGTCTCATATAGCAAAAGGTAAAATAGCATCACAACGTTTTCTCGTTTATTTTAAGGACAAATCGACGTACTAATGTCTCGGCAATGTTTACTTGAAAATCAATTTGTGCGAATATGAAGCGGTTGCCATATTAAGTTTAATATTTCTAACAATGACAACGTTTATTTTATTAAAAACAAAACCATTTCTAAATAAACAAATTTTATTTTTGACAGTTGTAGTAAATAGTTGTTTATATCAGGTTGCATATGACAGAACTTTGCTCAATAATGGTAATGAAAGATCTGATGAATCAATGAGTGAAGACAAAATGAGCAATAAACTAAAATAAATTTAAATAGAATTAGAATACATTTGAAATTATTACCAGCATTTGTAACTCCAGGATCGCTCTCATCACCTTCTTCCATTTTAAATTTTTCGCAAGACCAAGCCATCGACGAGATTCCTACTTCAGAACTTAGCTGAACTTGTGACACCATTGCTCCGTGAACATCCATCACTATAATTTGTCCAGACGTTGTCCCAAAATACACCTGTTGATCATCCGGCGTCCAAATACCACAGGTTATAGTAGCTTCTAAATTAAGCATCGACGACCAATAACGTTGACCTGCTACAGAACCAACTAGCACGAATCCGTCCTATTAAAGGATTTATCGTATTTATAAACGAATTTCTATATTTTAATAAGAGGTAAATTTGGTTAATTTAAGTGTTTTTACATTTACCTGATAACAAATTAAAGCCATTCTTCCATCATGTGACCAGGAAAAATGTGTCACTAAAGTATTTCTATCGTTAATTAATTCGATGGACCATCGACCTTCATACTTTATCCATACGAAAATTATGCCGGAACTGTCACAGGATGCTAGTTTTTGATATGGCTCGTTCCATTTAACCATGATGACCTAAAGTGCAAAATAAATTGAAAGTTATTTTATAAATTGATTAATTATAATATTATTCTGATAAAAATATAGTCTAATTGCAGTATTCTCCTTGTAAGTTAATCTTATTAAGCTCATAGATTATTCCTTACAATGTGGTTTTAAATATACTATTTAATTAGCTTACATTCGCGTGTCTGATCACAGTTTAAAATAGTTTTCTCATCTTGACATGCTATGGAACTAGGAGAACATAATATACAATAGTGTTTTGTTTGGTGTTTATCCCTAATTAAATTTTAACTTTTAATGGTAGTTAACTTAAATGAATAACTTAATCGTATGATACATTTACCTGTGGTAATTTAACCATTATTGTTATTGATAAAAACAGAAATGTCTACTATTAAATCAGGGTATGTGAAAAGGCAATAACTACCACCGAAAATCGGAAATAATACCATAAAGTAATTAACGAATCAAAACCATATTGTTGTATTTTTTCTACTTGCGAAGAGCAATTATTTGCATAATTATATATAAGGAAAATTATTATCTACAAATTCTTTTTTTTTTACAAAATTAAAATATACAATGAGAATATGTGCCACAAATAACTCACTATATATGTAGTTATATTTCATGCAATAGGGACTTGGAATTGAATAGTTTTCAGGTTTAGGTTTATATAAAATAGTAAAAACCAATATAGTAACAGTAAACACGGAAAAAATACTTAACAGTTACTAATAACAATGATGCATTATAGCTTGGCGAAGTGGGCCATTATAGTATCTGGCTTGTACTCGGAAACAATATGGAAATGTTGTCTTATGTTTCTATACATTTATTATTGCATACATATTATTAGATACTACCATACTCCTAAACATTCCAAGTTACACACCGGTTGCTGCATCTAGCACGAGTTATTGTAGTAAATGAACTTCCATAGCCAATTGTGTTTGTTCTAGCATACAACCAACTGTATATCTCAAACTGTATATATAACTAAGAGTGCCTAGATGATAAGGAAGTAAAATTTTATGCAGCTCAGGATCTCGCGCCCAATAAAATCCGGATTCAAGTACCTGCTACCCACGTAATCAGTTTATGGAGGGTTAGATTAATGAGGGCTTAAAAATTTAAGATGAAAGCTTCGATTTACGTGTAGGACTGGTTGGCATTCTAATGTTGTAGCCATATATAAATATATATACATATATATATCAATGCATTAATTTTCAGATTCTTATTGGGAATACTGTTTCTATACAATTGTTTGAAATACGTAGAAGGTGGAGAGTAGGAGGATTATTGAAATTATTTCTACTATATTTTTTACTTAATTAAATTTATTATTATTAAATATTACACAAAGATTTGTTCAAATTTATTGTCTATCGCTAGTTTTTTATTATTGTACATTGAGTTGAATATCTGCTGCGAAAATTTGCGTGAAGCTATGTAAACTGTTTGGTTAGAGTAATGAGAGTCTGTACAGACGACAAAAACTACTTTTTAGACCCATTCTATGCATATATAATTATTTACTTCGTTTCGAGACACTGTATAGAGTCATTCATCGAAAACACTCTTTAGAAACTTTTGTTCCGATCATTCCAAACATTTCTTTTTTCAGGCAACCTATTTGTAACAGGAAATGATATTTCCTAGTACAGGAAATGCTCGTCAACTTTGTTACTTTCGATGGGATGCTAGTATGTTTCATGTAAATTTGGATTGTTTGCATCATTAAAAAAATTATTAAACACCTATATCTAAAATTAATAGTTAGTAAGATAGGTAATATTTATAAACATTTAAGCCTATTTTCAATTTTGCAGGTTATGAAATAAAATGTCATATTACCAACATTAATAATAATAAGTCATAACAATGGGCTAACAGAAAATATACAGTCACAGCTTAAAGTTCATATTTGAATAGAAGTGAAATATTATGTAGGGTGTTCAAAACAAAACAAAAAAGTTGCAAAACTTCGTTATTGAAAAATTTGCTTTTTTAATGAAATATTTTACTACATAATTCGATGCAGAATAAAATAATAAACAAAAAAATATTAGTAGTATTTTAGAAAAAAATAACATAAAAATACGATAGAAAATAATAGACTCAGCAAAATACTTTAATAAATAATCTATGTTGTCCTAGGTACTAAGTAATTTTTGTATCAAATTCTGCACCAGTGCTTGAAATTTGGTCGCGTGTTAGTGACCAAAAATACCTCCTGGTAATTTCAAATCCGGCGGACAGAAACTAGACTTATGTGTCATCACAAATAAAAGTCTGCGCGTGTTAGATTCGGTGAGGGTCACCTACAAAGACTGTTCCAGTTCTCTTCAGTAATTATTTTTGGACTATTCTTCTTGCATTTTACTTTACCAACCGCAATAACATTTTATTCTAATCTTCGCGGTTTCCACCTGTCCATTCTCCGTGTATATTAGATAGATCCAAAATAATATTATTTGTATGTGTTTAAAAACATAACTAGACTTGATTTAAAAAATAACACTTCCATCTCCTCGCTTTATTAATATGCGGTGTAAGATTGAGTTGATTTGAATAGATCTTATATTCATGGTCTATCAGTTTCGACTTGTCGTGTAAGGAAATACGAATAATATTAAGAGCATTAAAATACATAGTCATGATAAATCTATTTTTGTTCAGAATTTAATCTGCATTGAATCGTGTAACGAAACAGTAGCATTCTATTAATAAAAAAACAGTTTTTCAATTACAAACTTTTTCGTTTTATTTTGAAAGCCCTGCATATTTTGCTTCTGTTCAAGTATGGTCTCTAACATGTGACTGTCTACTTTCTGTTGGCTCATTGTAGTGACGCATAGTGTCGTATGTACATTGCATCAACCGTTCATTTTAGGTATAAAGCGATGTACACACCAGACAACAAAATGTTGCCAACTGTTGGCAACGCGTCGACGGATGTTGGTAACATATTTGTTGGATACAACAACATGTAATCGGATACATGTGGTCAACAGTGTTGTGCGTCCAAACCAAAACCAGTTGCGCGTCCAAACTAAACGCAGTGTTGACAACAATGGACCGGTCTACTGCTACTGGTGTTAGTGCTGCTTTCATGCTAATAGCTTTTCATGCCCAAAAACGAAAAAGAAGATGGTGGCAGCGACAGTTTTTACAAAATGGAACATGTTATGGCGAGAAATTAATGGCAGAGTTACTTTTGAACGATGGAAGTTCGTTCCGCAATTTTGTGAGACTTCAAAATCCGATTTAGTTGGATTTTGAAGAAGTTCTCTGTTTGGTCGCCCCTAAAATCTTTAAAAAGAATACGAACTACCGTGCCGCAATTCCACCATCAATACGATTGATGGTTGCGTCATTTGTTGACATAAAGTTGACGACACCGTCCAGACAGAGCGATGTTATCCATTTCAAATTGAAAACACGGATACACTCAACACGCAACAAAATTCTTTGATGTATTGCCGCTCAACATCGGCACTATGTTGCCGAGTATCTGTCAATTTATTGTGATGTTGATGGGATACATGTTGTCAACACAGATGACAACATGTATCTGGCCGATTGTTGCCTGGTTTGTACTTACCTTAAGATATTTTAATGATTTGTTTTTAATTATACAAGTTGATGAGCGTGTTGATACTACGGAATGTTTGAAATTGTTGCAATCGGATCTTCAAAAATTTTTGATCGTTATTTCGGCGAATGGCCCTTTGTATACACTGTGTTCAGCGATGAATGGGACAGCCCGATATCTCGGAAATGAATGAATATTTTCAAATTCTGAAAACTTTGTTATAAATGTTCGAAAACAGCATCCATTTTTAGGCGAGGACACGTCAACAATACAGTTTATTTACAATGACATACGAAATACACCAGATAACATGAAAGACAGAATCAGTCAATCTCTTCCTGAAATTAACCTTCAAATAGTTCTACGTCTAAAGTTGTCATTGTAACAACGTTTGGAAGCAGAGAGGATGATTACATCGAACAAATTTTGTGGTAATTCTACGTTTTTAAATTTCAATAGTTTTTATGTCATATTTTTCTTATAATTAAAAGAGTATGTTGATTAAATAACCTATCCCATAGGCAACAACAGAGGAAATTCGTCACAAAACAGATATTTAATCATATTTTATTGCGTGTCTACTGTTAATTTTATTAATTGCTTTAGATTAGTATTAAACTATTAGTGGTATACTTTTTTTAATATTAATAAGAAATAGAGACTTCAAGAAACGTAACTAACAAAAACGACGGAGTTTATACATACATTTTCTGAAAATATATTTACTCTCTGTGAGCCGACACATTTCAAGCGTTTCGTGCAAAACGAAATGTTAACTTACTTCTGATCTATGTCCTCGTAAATTGTAGTTTGTTCGCAGGGGGAAGTCGACGTTTTTCTTGCAATGGCTCGTCGTGAATGTCACTCCTACTATTCCTCTGATATTGCCAGTGGCCAGCCAGCCTTCCTGATAATAATTTGTTCTGTTTAACTTCCATCCTTCGTCCTGTAAACACAAATAGAAAAAAAAATCGATAACATAAACTGATGGAAATAGAATGTATATAGTATATACGAATTTATTATTTATGTCATTATTACGTATTTACTACCTTTTCTTCTAATGAAAATGCACGGCATCGGGTACTCTCTTCGGTCCCAGTGTATCGATTGAGTTATTTATTCAAGCTAAGGGAATAGTCAGGTGCAGCGCTATAATTATGTGTACTACAGGAGGGTTTTTTTCTTATCATAGTAATGGCAAAGTGTTTAGTAATCATTTGTTTAAGAATGACCATATAAAGGTCACAGATATGTAGTTGTGTGTCATGGAAAATTTTTCTAAAGGATTTCTTGAAATTTGAATTATTGTAGAGGTGAGTAGGTAGTGTCATAGTTTTAGAAAACTTCTGATGTCCCAAATAACAAAAATTTAGAATCCAAAAAACGTTTGACGAAAATTTGTGTGTTGTTGATAAAGAAAGTTACATAAAATATGCTAAGTAAGAATAAAGTAAAAATAACGATATGAGGAATAGAAAAACGAAATAAAAATAAAATAAGGTACTCCTTCAAGAGAAGAATGACTCAGGATACTAGGACAATCTATTATGTGAATCATACCAAAGACGTTCTACATAAGCAATTTTGTTGAAAAACGTTCAGTAAATATCCAGAGCTCATTCGAAATGTGTCATCTGAACGTCTATATCAGTCATGTTTTTATTAACTGGAAACATTGTTTCGAGAATTAACTTGCCAAGTTGTAACAAGTTTATTGGATAGCTTTAGTAAACTGTGGACGACATGGATGAAAATTTTCTGGGAAATGAATGTACAGTCCGTCCTATTTTATTTTAACCTGACTTAATTTAGGAAAGATGGAAGAAATTTATGTAAATCAGGGTCTTGAGTCCGTTAAGATTATTGTGCGATAAGCTGACGATAGTGTAAAGGCGATTTAGTTGTTCTGGGTACACTACTTAATGCACCCATGGGACTATTTAGTAATATTCGTGAAATTTCAAATTTTCGAAATACAATAACTAACTATGACAAAGATCGACTCTCTGTTACGTCAAAAATAGAAAAACGCATGTAAATATCGATCTCATTCAGTGGCCATCTATATCAGTCTTTTTGTGGAAATCGACACCACCGTTGTACAAGCTAACGTCGACCTTATCTACTAATAATAAGTCCGTCTACTATAAATCCTAACTGAATGCCACACAATGTAAACCCCCGATAAGCTACATTGTTTTATTAAGGTTTTAGTAAATTCCGTAACGGTATCGATTATGCTGACTGTCCACTGTACATTTGTACTCAGAGTAGTGGGATATTATACTACCGAAGAGAACTAAAATGAGAAAATCTGTAACGTACCGAGACTCTAAAGTGTCGAGGTTTAGTCTAGTACCGTTGCAGATTTTCTCATTTTCGTTCTCCTCGCTATTCAATGCGCTATTCAATTGTTGACTTACCAGAGAGTTAATCTGTATATATGTATATAAATATATTATTAAACAGCAATACAATAAAAACACATATTTTTTGGACTTTTCAGCTTTTATGTTATGAAATATATAATTTTTTTACGTTTTATACATAATGGTCAAATACATATTAAATAACAATACAATTCTAATAATAATTGATACTCTGCGATAACACAGTTACAATAATTGTGGTAATAATCCATAATAATTGGCATAAACTACTTTAAATTTCATATATGTACTTAAAACAATACGGATTCACATACTTTGAAGATCATCAAGGTCAGTGTGGTCTTCCTGACTTTCATTTAAATCAATTATGAATTCCTGATGTGTATTGACATCTTGTAAATATCTATTTTCTATGTCAATTGTCAATTTTCTGGCGTTATATTGGCAATCGCTTATCTAATTCGATTTAAAACTATGTCGCTAAATTTTGGATGATCATTAGTGCGGCGAATATATTCTTTCAATTGAATCCAAATAAATTCAATCGGATTAAGTATGCAGGTATATGGCGGCAAACATAAAACTGTCCTGCGGCGATGATCATATTATCAACAACATATTCCTTTTGAAAAGTTGTTGTTTTAAATACTTCTAGTACTTGATATTTTGTGCAGCTTTCTTCATAATAAAAGTAATTTTGTTGCAAAAACTCCGATATTTCAGCTTTCGTACTATTCGAATTTGATAACGTCTTCATCGGTCGTGAGTGGTACTTCTTTCAGGTAACATTGGCAATAGATTTTTCTGGAACCACTCTTCAACTAATTGGGCTGTCATATCTATCCTACAGATGGAAATAAATCAGGAATTAAAAGATAAGTACATAAAGGTCAGAAAATATATATTTTAAGTCCAGATTACAATTTTTTATGTTTTTTGCAGAAAGCAACACTTCGCCTACCCAACCAGTATCAGAACCAGCGTGTAAAATAATAATCCTTTTTCCTCTGGATGGAGGTGCATCTAATAAACATTCCTGTGCATTATTAAACCATCCTTTATTTACGGTATCCTGAGCGTTGTACCAGGTATCATCTAAGTAACAAATAAACCGCCCCTCATCTCGGAATTTTTTCATTTTAATTAAGTATTCTTGCCGTAATTTTTGTATCCTCGCCGATTCCATTATAACTCGTCTTTTATCTAGTGTTCCAAATCGGAATCCATATTGCTTTAATGTTCGCCATATTTTTTGTTCTAGATGCTTGTATTTCTGTATTTTTTTTAAGATTTCTTTGTAAGCTATCTAATGTTGCAACTTCACCCTGCTTATACATGCCCTATACTGTTATCACATTTAACTTTTTTGTTCTCAATACCATGCTTTACTATATTATAAACTGGGCTGTAGCACACACCAGTTAACTTCGACGTTCGCTTTATTATGTCATTATCTACATGTTCTGCATTTTCTTTTCGTAAATGCTTAGCTTGAACTCCCAGATAAATCTTTTTTGCGGAACCATTTATATTGTCCGTTGCCGATTCACAGTTATCATTATTTATCTCGTCTTCCAAGGTCTCCACATTTTTTTAGTAAAATATTTGCTTTCCCACCTTCAACCTCAACTTATATTTTGCTATATACATATATACCGAAGAAATGTTATGCTCTAATGGCATACACCTAAAATGTATCGTTAACGCTTTGCATCCGGAATTCTCTCATTTTTTAAATATTAAATTTAAACTTAGAAACTAGAGAGAGAGAGAGAGAGAGAGAGAGAGAGAGAGAGAGAAGACTTAGGCTCCCTTTTCTTGCACCTATAACTAGAACCGATCAACCCTGCGGCAGCCTGAATTACTTCAGATTGAGGGTCGAACCGCTGCATCTTTTTTGAAACAATATGTAGGTAAGCGTTTATTAAAATCTTGTCGAAAAAATGCCATATAATGCGATGATACTATTTTTTTAGTTTTTCGATCAATAGCGTAAATTTTTTTTAGTATGTCAGCTTTGTTGACGGAACCCATATAGCTGTTGTAATGTACAACAAGTCTTGGGCAAACAATTACTTGCAGGGAGCCATACTTATTGCGCCGACTAGTGGTTACTACGTCCTCGGGATTATGATACCGGTTTCGCAAATGCAAGTTGCTTAGCAGCTAGCACAATTATAAATCCAAAAACATAATTTTAAATACTCCTAGTGCATAGTGCAATATCTAACAAGCATATTTTTATGTAATTACTTATATCAAAGTATCATGTGCTCGCTTTTTCAAAAAAATAGGTAAACAATCATTGAACAGAAATTAAGTATCTGTCATTAATTGGCTATTGTATGGAACTGCATAGAATTTACAGAGTAAAATTACAAGAACAGATTAGAATAAGATTTAAGAAATCTTTCTTACTGAAACTCGAACGGGACATAATTATAATGCAATGTCAAGTGCCGGACACTCAATTTCTGTCCAATGATTGTATTTTTGTGAAAACGTACGTAAGAGAATGGGATGCCGAGGAAGAGAACATCAGAAATTGGTACCAGTTGGACAATTATGTGCGGGAAAGGTGGGAGTTTTTTAGACAAGGCAACCTATGTTCTAATCTTGTCCAGTCAATGAACAGACGATTAGCCGAAGTGATTGTAAATAATGGATATTACACCAAATATTAGATATGACGTGTGAGGTGTTGCTGTTCAGTCAGGTTCATTATTGCTGTTTTAGAATTATTTTTTATTTATTAGTTTTATTTTGTCTTGCCTCCGTTGTGGATTTTTTTAATTGACAAATATATGTTTTTTTGAAGTTATAATTGCGGTTGAAATTACGTCCAAAAAAGACACAATTGGTATTCAACTGCGTAATTATTTCATAAAAATTTTCAAATCTTTGCCAGAACATATAAATTTAAACAAAAATTATGAAAATTTAAAAATTATTTAATTAATTTATTTAATTTAATCATTCTTTTAATGAAATTTTTTTTTTAATTTTTATATAATAAGTAATGAAAAATAATAATAATATACTAATATATCTCATTAAAATTTAAAATAATTGCACTAGAAAAGCACGTATTATTCATTATTCGAATAACCATATATCATAAACGATAACAGGTTTTTTTCCTCTATACGTTTATATGTTTATACCAAACGACAACTGTCATATCAAATATTATATATGTACACAGGAAAGAAGATCTATTTACCCGCTTGGCCGCAGGGGATTGCCGTCCCGGTATGTGTAAGGTTCACTTTTCTTTCTCAGTGTTCGTTTTAAAATGTCCGGCATAGTACATGATTTTTGTATTACTTGCAAACAAAGCTGATTTTAAAATGAGTTTAATGCAATTTTTGTTAAATTCGGTTTGCATCGCTTTGAAATAAATTTGTGAAGCATACGTTTTCAAGTTTATTATGATTTGCGAAATTTTGCAAATAATGAGTATTTATTATAAATTGCGTTAAAGATATGCATATGCATTCCAAGCAGTTTTATATGGATAACCATTATATTATAATTACTTAAAAACTTTACAACGATCAGTAACATCAAAACAAGTATTATAATCGAAATATCTTTTTCTCCAAATTCTTTTAAAAAGTCATTTTAAAACTAATTTCAAATATTGTTTAAAATCGATCCTTAAAATCAGTTTTAAATCGATTTCGTGTTAATCGACTTCAATAAAATTTGTTTGAGGAAAAATTGTTAATCGATTTCTAATATTTGGCAATTTCCGCAACACTAAATTTGATATCTGGTGGTGTTTTTATATTATTCGAAAATTCTGATATTACATGTTTTTGTCTATATTTACCCACGGTAAATTATTTTAATGCCTGAGTTTTTCTTTTCTTTTGGTAACAAATATATTTTATCTAGTTTGGTTTTTGTATTCATCTTGATAGTATTGGAAGAAGCTACTAATAATCGGGAAGGTAAGAAAATTTGATTGTGGTTGACTACTTTGCGAATAAGAGTAAATGGTTTTTCATGAAAGAAAACATAAGCAATTACTAATTATTATTTATTTACTAATTAAATTCAGGAACCATTTTTAAGACGGAAAATCCAAGTTCTGATGAAAATATATCTCCTTCTTTCATTTAATTTTAACCTAATTGCTATTACTTTTACAGAACTGTATAGTAAGCTACTATTTTATAATAATTATTTAGCACAGCAATAATAAAGTTTAATTAATGATTTAAATAATAACGTTGTGTTCAGTTTCGGCTGGAGCACAAAATTATTGTAGGAAAAGATCATGCTGTAATCAATCATAATATCAAGCGACCTATTTATGCTGTTAAAAAGCATTGACTAAAATCGTACCCAAGTAAAGCAATATAAAATTAGAGATGAGAAAAAAATATGATATATCTAAACCAGGAAGGAGACTGTTTCTGTCAGAAAACCAGAGATCAGCATCGAAGAACTATAGAGCAGTTTGTGAAAGATCAAACCAGAAAAAATCGAGGAAGAAAAACTTGGAATTGAGAGAAAACCCGGACCAATTCAATTTAGATTTCTAACATATACAATGATGGAAAAAGTTGATGGTTTCTAAGTTTGCGAAAGCTTCCAAGAAAAGTCTCAACATTAATTCTATATTAGTAGAATCTATAGTTTATTCAACATATTTTATTGCGTCTAACACTGAATACTGCAAACAGAACGAAGATCTAGCTACTAAATATCTAGTAATATTACTTGCCAGAATCATAGGACCATGAGTTTCTGGTCGCAGGTCCTGATGCTGTAATATATAGGAAGTGAATAGCAGAACTTGATATCCCAGTGCATCAAGATTCTTTACACCTGAAGAAAATCCTGAAGTAAATATTAATCACAAAAAAGAATAATACTGTTTATTTGCAGTATAGTTTCCTTATAGAATTAAATATGAAACAATTTTCAGAGACTCCACATTGTAGGAGAATAGCAGGAACACGAAATTAGTCTCTTTAAATGTCTTCTTTCAGTGAATTTTCGTAAAGAAATAAGTAAAATGCATCCAGTAAATTCCAAATTTTAGTTTCCTCTTGGCAATACATTTTAACTGTTTTTGTAACCTGTACAAAATACCAAAACTTGTTTCAAGAACGATTAACTTTTAAACAGTAATTGGAATATTATTTGAGTGTAATGTAGTGCACAACAAAGAACGTTTATAGCTCAAATAAACGCCACCGCGTATTTTATTTGAAACTTTAAGTATAATTATTTGAAGAAATGTGTTTTATTATTTATATTTAGTAATTTATGTCCTTGACTTGAATAAATATGTACGGAGTATGTAACGATCCACTGCAGAAATAATTCTGGGCAGTATGATCAAGTATGATAAATCGGAGACTGTCTATCTTATCAGATTAGTATTTGATAGTTGTACATGAAGCTGCCGAATTTGCTATAAAAGCACTACATTGACATATATAAATTCCAATGATATAAACCGGACAAAACCGCATTCAAATATGTATATGGAATAGTTATTTTGTAGTTTATTTACTACAAACCCCTTGAAAACGCTAAACTGAATCTAGAGCCGTCAAGTGCCATCACACACTCTACTAGTTTCTATGTAGATATACCCTGCAATTTTTTTTATCGATTTCTTGATTTCGCTTGAGCGTTTTCCCCTGATGCTCGTATGAGTAGAGTAAAGTAATTGCACTTACGGTACTGTTATTTCGATATATGGAATATTCGATTTAAATAAAATAAACCTGCTCACTTTCTTTATGTTTTGCAAGTAACGATATACAGAATGTTAGGTATTTAGATTTGTTCTATATATTTTTTGCGTACTCTACTCTACTCTATGAGCAACATGGCAAGCTCTTTGAACAATCTTGTTACATTTTCTATGAATATAAAAATGTTAAATATCCAAGTTTGCCTAACCACTGCGGCCATCGACCCGTTAAAAGCAACCCGTTAAGCAAATAATAATAATAATCTTTATTTGTCGTGAGTTTATGGTGAACGCCATTGTTAGTATCACGTGTGTTTATCAAATAAAACAGAGTAAACATATATGTAGACAAATTAATAAAACAAAGAATCTAAAAATTAGGTATCAGCAGAATCGGTAAACAAACAACAAGCATAGGTACATAAAAATATACTAGGAAAATCTGCTAAAAAAAAGTACTCAGCTGTGGAATAAAATCTGTGTTGCAGCAAATAAAGTTTTAACTTGTTCTTAAATTGTGCTAACGAAGTACAGATCTTTATCTGACCAGGACGTTTATTAAAAAATTGTACAGCTTTGTAATATGGACCTTTCTCAAATAAAGTGGTTCTATGTCGCCATACATTTATATTGTGCCAATTATGGGTATTCATTGTGTTATAGACGTCATAGTTTCATGTGAAGCTATTTTCATTTTTTTTGTAAAAGATTAATACCTTAAATATGTACCTATAGTGAAAACAGGCAGAACGCGACGCTGCTCCAAATACAGCCTACAGTACGGAGTCCGCGGAGCTCCCACCATACATCTATAATTTTTTGAACCGCGTTTCAATTCTTCGAAGAAATGGTGACATTTTTTCGGAGAGCTGAAATTCGGAGCGACTTACCATTCACTCACCACACATTAAAAAAATCTTAATCTGGATTCCACATACACAAAATAGAACATTCTAATGGAGTCCCGACTACGTAATTGCCTAATTCCGTATAATATCGAAGGCAGTCTACCTTGCAATTGTTGGCAATGCTCTTCGTATCTCAAACGGGAGTCCACCGTTACTTCAAGGAAGTTAATTGAAGAGGATTGCTGCATTATCTCTCCCTTGAATGAAACATCGAGACCATCCTGATTATGCGAGAAATATGTGAACCGCATGACGCGTTTTCTATGAATTTAATGTAAGAGCCCACATACCACACTAACGCCCCATGCTGTCAAAAAATGTTCACCTACGTCAAAGAGATTTCATCAGCAACTAATCCCGACACCATGACGCTTGTGTCGTCCGCATATTGTAACATCTTATCGGGGCTAATCGGAGTACCCGACTCGTTACTATACATCAGGAAGGATATGGAGAGAAAAGAAACATTAGTAGCGTCATTCTCTCCACTTACTCAAACATAACTCTTACGGTTTGTTAGAAAAGAATTTTCTCCAAACGGTATCAAAAACCTAAATAATTGGAAAATTATTACAAATAGATATAGGAAATGCTTAATACAGTTCGATATGGAATTTAATTCTGCTTAAGAATACTCAAAACAAAACGGACCACCGTTGTATTTCAGAAAACCGAGTTTTAATGGTCTGATGTTGTACTAAAAGACAATGAAATTTTCGACAGCCTATACAGTAAGCCACTAATTCTGAGAATTCTAGTAGAAACGTCATGATTTCTCATATTCACAAGCTCAATTTGAGAATCTTTCCTTAAAAAATGGCGACGGTATAGGTATATAATTTTTACATCGTGACGTAAATTTAAAAACTTATAGAATAACGTAATTTCTGTCACCACGTTTAATCAATAAATGAATTTACCTTTACTTAAATCGATTACGTATTTTAATATTATTAACAATTATTACTTCTTCCTGCGCATCTCATCAATGTATCTGCGCGTTATTTGACAATATTTTGAAAAGATATTACATTAATATTTATTTTGTTAGAATAACTGATTTATTTAGCTCGAGGATCATCACTGATGTTTTAGCATGTTGGGTGCGTAAATGTAATAGAACCTTCTAGAATTACATTTCGAACGGAAACAAATACGTTTCCATGTTGTTTACATTATACATATGTAATTAAGGTATATTAATTAACCCATTTAAATTTTGCGGATCTGTTATATCCCGCTGCTAATATTGAAAAATACAAACAAACGAATGGTTGGTAATTAAATAGGTACAATTAATTTCAACGTTCCACGGGATTCATTATAATAATATAAGATTTTATATCAAATAATATACAGGGTGGGGCAGTAGTGCGAGGAAGTCCAATTACTCCTATGTTATAAGAGAAATGAGAAAATGTTATTAAGATAAAACTTGAACCACATGGGGGGCTATAATCTAAAAATATTTTTAACTATACAGGGTGTCAAATAAAGACAGAGTAAACTAAACTTACTTTATTTTATATGGAACATCCTGTATATTTTTACTGTTCACGATTCCTCTAGGTCTTACCTTTATTATAGTATAGGGTTTTGCTATGTTATTCAGTTTACTTTAGAATATATGGAAAGTTTTGCATGAATTTAATAACAAAGTTGAAGCCTCCTACCGTACTATGGCTTTCACATAAAATAATTTGTTTGCGCTAGTAACATTTCTAATGTGATCTTCTTTCATCAGAAATTATTTATTTAGCGGCGTATTCAATATTTAGATACAGGGCGAGTCATAACTTGGAATGTTTATTTTCTCACCTATTTCAAATAGAACGCCGGCCCTGTATTTTATTATTGGAGTAAACTCCTCTTTCACGAACTTTATTATGTATTAAACATTCTCTATAGCTAAATGTGCTGGTTTTTGAGTGATTTATGTTTCTATAAGTAGAAAACATGATTTTAAGTAAAAACGTGTTTGATTCTAATTAGTTCAATAGCAATATTAGATGAAAACTGCCGCTTAGCTGGCAAAATACAATTCTATACCTAAATCGCTAAAATTATCATTATCTGCCGCAAAGTTGAGTGAAAACAATAGTATTAGCTATGATTGACCTGTATGACTATGATTGACCTGTGTGAAATTTATTTTAGAATTACAAGTTGCTTAAATGGGAAAATTACATAAAATAGTAAACACAAAGTGTGAATAAGATAACATTTAATTATGAAACTTGAAAAAAACAGGAAAAAAGTAAAGTAGTAACGAATTAGAGAATTTAAAATTAATAATACTTTACTTTGTTAAACCATTTTATTTAATATTGTTTACGGCAGTTTCAATCTTCTTGGGGCATTCTAAATACTAAAGTCTTTAGTTGACCCAAGAAGGTTGAAACTGCAGTAAACAATATTAAATAAAATAGCTTAACAAAGTAAAGTATTATTTATTTTATATTACAAAATGTACCACAAAGTAATGGCTAAAACCATCGATTAATTAGAGAATTAGTTATTTTTGTGTATTTATTTTTATGGTCTCTCTATGGTCGTCATCAGTCAACTCTTGATGCGATTGCGCATAATATAGATGCATTTATTCTTCTGTTTAAACGGTATTGGTTAATTTAGATTTTTCATAATTCATAGTTTCAGTCCGACAAAACCGTTGCAAGAAAATTTCAAAAGTTTCTGTACTTGGTTGTCATCTACTAGAGAATTGCTGATAATAAAGTCTTCTTGCGAACAAAATATTCTTATTACTTTCTCCCAACACAAAAACCATATCAATCAATACTTCTAAACAGCAATAAAATTATTCTGTTATAACTTCAAGCTCGTTAATATCATCAATATCAATATTCTTCTTTAATTCCGTCTCAGATAATACTTAAGAATCTTAACTACTAATTGTTTTGCTACTATTTCCATTGTAAACAAACTGCAACCGTAGTACTATAGGTACTTTATTATTTCTTAGATTAGCATCACGGTGAACCAATTAAAATCAAACTCGTTTTTGTTTCAAAGCATGTTTTCGTTATAGAAACGCAAATAACTCACAAACCAGCATATTTAGTTATAGGGATTGTTTAATAAATAATAAAGTTCGTGAAGAGAGGAGTTTACTCCAATAATAACATACAGGGTGTTCCATTTGAAATAGGTGAGAAAATAAACATTCCGAGTTATGATTCGCCCTGTATATAAATATTGAATACGCTGATAAATAAATCATTTCTGATGAAAGGAGATCACATTAGAAATGTTTCTAGCGCAAATGAATTATTTTATGTGGAAGCCGTAGTACTGTGGGAGGGACCAACTTTGTTATTAAATTCATGCAAAACTTCCCATATCTTCTAAAGTAAACTGAATAACATAGCAAAACTGTATATTATAATAAAGGTAAGACCTAGAAGAATCGTAAACCGTAAAAATATATAGGGTATTCCATTTAAAATAAAATAAGTTTAGTTTACCCTGTCTTTATTTGACACCCTGTATAGTTAAAAATATTTTTAGGTTATAGCTCCCCATGCGCTTAAACTTTTATCTAATTTCTCTTATAATACAGGAGTAATTGGACTTCCTTGCACTAATGCCCCACCCTGTATATCCACCAAATAAATTTTCACTAATTTTTCTCTCTGTTAAATTTATATAATGTGACTCCATAAGAATAAGTTTACACCACTAAAATTGGTCCTTTCCACTAGTTTCCACGTTATCTGCATATGTACCTATGGCATTCTTTGGCGAGATTTCATTTAATTTCTATACAAAGATGGCATTTATTTGGCTAAATATAGATATTGATGGGATTTTTGTTGCGCCGTTTTATATTGATTTCTTCTTAATATCAGTATTATTTCTCAGTGACACATCAAGTACAAATTTACTTCCATATCAATTAAATAACCTCAGTACAGTTACTGCATGTAGAATTATGGAACTCTCAATCGATAACTTACTTGTTAGTACAATAACGAAAAGCACAAATAATAAACAAATTTGGCACAAAGAAGACAAATATATATACAGTGAGGTTTTTATAACACCGTACATAGCCCCTATGTTCGATTTTATTTGTCCCATGTCAACGCATGGGCAGTTATGCCACCAACATTAATCCTATTACAAACATACGTTTTTACGTTGTTAAATATTTGATTAACAGAGTGCGTATACATATATAACCTCGTTGATACTACGTCTGTCGGGATATTTTGTAGCAAACTGATATCGTATATTTTTATTACTGCTTCAATTTCAATTTTTTCGTCTTTAGAATACATTTTATCGATTCTTTTATCTTGTCATGACTTTAACAGTTATCGATAAGATGTTAATGTAGAAATAATATATAGGAGTAATGTTGGTTGCATAACTGCCCATGCGTTGACAGGGACAAAGAAAATCGAACATAGGGGCTATGTACGATGTTTTAAAAACCTCACTGTATATATAATCAGGGAATCATCATCAAAAATGAAGTACAGTATGAAATAAACCAATCAAAGACACTAACGAAATCAGACCCAATACCTCCCAAGTATTATAAAAGGTGAACTACCAACAAAAAATATTATTAGAGTGAACACAAAGCCCTGCAAGAGTTCCGAAAGAATGAAAAGTTGATCTTCTTGTGGGCGGATAAAAGGGATGCTATTGTGGCAATTGAAAAGGAGATCAGAAGATACATGCCCTACTCGACCTAGATTATTACAATAAAATAACTAAAGGTTCTACTAATAAAATTAAACAATAAAAAGATTGCATGTCTACTGCGTATAAATTTCCTTATTTCAAATAGAAGTACCCAACTTTTTAATGATTTGTATTACCGAGACAAATTTAAGACTAGTTTGTCTAATAAATTTTACCTCTAAGCTAGATCTTTCAGAATTACAATTATTTGGGTCGGCCGTACGGGGAGTGTCGGATAATTGAAGCACATCAATATTTACATTTTAATGTTTTTTATTGGGACAAATGCATATAGAAAAATCTTTATACAAATATTTTTATAGTGAAAGCATATAAACATTTGCTCCTAGTAATACGATATTAGATACACATTATGCACATAAATAAAAAATAAGGTTCATATAATTTACTACTTGAAAAAATCAGTAATTTGTTTTTGCTTTCGTGATTCGTATATTCTAGTCTTTATAAATTTCTTCATTTTTCTGAGCTGAAGAAGATTAATACCATTAGTAATATTCACTCTGCATCCCTTGCTTTTTGATGACTTCTTTTGACGATACATTCACCATTAGCATTATCGCTGCTGGTGTCACAGCCTTTTTCTGCAGGAGTATTATTAAGATCAGCATTAGCACCCATAAACTGGTATTTACTTTTTCGTGTTCATATCCTACGCATTCCTGTATGTTTTCTTTGCCTATTCATTCCAAACCATTGATTTATGACACTATAGAGGTTATGTTTTCAATTGATAATTCAAATCATCTTCTTTCTCAACTTCAGCATTTTCTAATGCGTTTCTAATATTACTTTCCCTCACACTATTCCAGGCACGAGCGACGGCACAAATTGCTTCTTTTAAATTTAGACATTTTCAAAAACTTATAAAGTTGTGTTGCCCTGGGATTTTTGAATTTCCTAATATCTAACTTGATTTTGTGTTCCTGATGTATAATACTGTTATACGATCTGTGCTGATTTTCAAACCTGAAGTAAACAACAGTTTTAATCTAAAGTTGTTACAAAGTGAAGACCAATAAGAATTACTCGGAACACTACTTTCTCTCCCGGCAGTGAGTGATTTTTAGACAATGCTTTCCAATACAGCCCAGTTTTGACTACGTTGTACACGTGCTTGCGTTTTAAGTCGTGTTCTTTTGTAATATTTTTCAAATAATAGCGAAATTCTACGATAGCTACATCATCCACACTCGATTTCTCCGCTTGAATGGTTAACTCTCGTATTTCATGGCACTTTTAACCTGTGCAGCCAACTAGAAGACGCGGAAAAGTTTTCTTTGATTTCAATAGAAACTTTTGGGCTTGACTAGTATATATAGGTCCTGATATCGAAACTCCTTGGGTTCTCTTCTCTAAGAACTAATTGGATATTGCTTCATAAAGTTGTTGAAAATTAGATTTTTTCTGTCAGAAATAGCGTTTGCACTGTTTGCTTTCGCTACAAAGCTCTGTAATTCGACTTATTCTTCACAATATCACGCACCATTTGCTTCTATTATATTCTTTAGCCGATTATGCAACACCTGTCTAGTTTTTAAATGGCTGAAAAATATTAGGTGTAATTTTTTATTCTATAGTGAAAATATTGCGCTTACACCGCTGCATTTTGTCTACTAAACTATACACTATACCACACTTGTTTAACACCACGGATAATTCGCCCACGGTTAACCGATCATAAATTTATGCACGGATAATCCGCCGCTCAAATGAACCGCGCACGGTTAATCGGGGTTCCACTGTATTTAAACTTTTGTGAAAAAGTCTTTAGGCTATGACAAGTAAATACAATTGTTAAAAATGAATGCATGTACAAATTTAAAATTGTAGGTAAGTACTTTGGAAACTGTTGTCTCAATATCAATTAATATTAAAAGTATTATTAGCTTTAGAAAACAATACCAGGTGCTCAGAACAAAATTCCAACGTTTTTATCCAGTAAATCTTAATATTTTCAAAAAGCAACTAATATTTTTCTTAGTTCTGTTGCATAGTACCTACGTCTAAAATCAGGGACAGAATGTATCTACTTCCCTACAGCTCAATGTCATAGCCCTAGAGTTATTTTGAAAAATACATTAATTTTGATTTTGTGGAAGAGATTAAACCGTGGAAAGTAAAATTAATAATAAAAATGCGTCACTAATGTAAATTTTCACACACAAATTTTTTTTTTTGGTTATCTATGGCAAGAATGACTTAAAAGAAAACGCGATTTTTTAAAAATATTTTTTGTAGGCATTACTGCGTTACATTTTGTAGGTTTTGTCGATTATCCCCTAATACATTCCCAGTAGGTAATTATTATATTTCAGAACTCTTCGTTATTAAACGCAAATAGCGACATTTCTAGGTATTTAATGGCAGAAACTTAATATAATTAGTGATAGCTTCAGATTAAATTCGCAATGGTATTTGTCGTAGAAAAGTCAACCACCTAGTGCTGTGTTCGTTTGTATAGTAATTTTCACGCACCCTCAAGAGTCGTCAATTGAATTGTAACTAGAACAAGAATGTAGTAATCACAAATGATTCCATAGATTAGGCGATTTTGCAAAATAAAATTCATTACTTTTTCTAAAATAATTCCATAATTTTCAACCTACTATGTAATAAATTAAAAAAAGTATTAGTTGCTATTTGTAAATAAATAGATATCAATATTTTCTAGATATAAAGTTTGGCATTTCTTTCTAAAATAACTACCTAACTTTTAAATTTGTACAATTTGTACTTTAGAATGTTTTTATAGTTTGCGGCTTTCAATTCTTTCACAAAAATTGAAATAATTTAGAAAGAACTAATTTTAGGGGCAACGTTTATTAGACAAGATTTGTCACGGAAATACAAATCTATAAAAAAATGTAATTCAAATTTAAAACACATTTCACCAAATCAGTACTTGCAAAATTTCAAATCATAATGTTTATTAGTTTCTTTTAACCCTGTCATGATATACTACTGTATACAGAAGAAAAATGAGGACGGTCTTTAGCCGGTCTTTAGACTTCTGCGTTTGGTTTGTCTGTCTTCTGTAATATAGTCAGTCTATCTCGATAAGGATACTTGTAATAATGATTCATGCCGAGCTGGTGTGCCGTATAATTGACGTAAGATATTGGGGACATAAGGTATGAATTATTGTTATCATTTTTATTAATATCTACAGAGACTTAATTACCAGTATACCACTGAGTGTATTAACAATACCGATATAATAAAAGACGAAAAATCTAAAAATTAGGTATTTTGTAAAATTAGTTCCATCCGTACTGCTTTGAACTACATTAAGAAGGTGGTTACAAGAAACGATTAAATTTCTGCGTTTCAATGGTACAAATAATGAAAAAATATGCAAATTTTACAACATTATTTTTCATTCCATCACGAGGCAACATTTTGCAGTTATGGAACTGTAAGTAGTAATAAATTATTATGCTCCTTAAACTCCACAACAGATTAGATCAATTTTTAAGATCTGTAGTCTATAAATGTGGCTGTCAGAAAAGCGACGGCCGACACTAATTTCTCCAAATATTGAATTTGCGCGTTGAAAAAGAAGACGGAATATTTGAAATAGCTATTTATGTAACCAGTTATGAAATGGGTTATTTTGGAATATTTTCCTGCAAAATGACATGAGTTACACAAATTTTATTTATCTAATTTTGACACATTAAGTGACACTTTTCAAAACCGTATGACGTTAGGAAACGCTTTACTTTTCGTAACTAGTTACGTAATGAAAAATATTTCGTAACCAGTGATGTAATAGTTATTTACGATACAAGTGTTAAAAGTGCGATTTTATTTCACGAATTAAATGTTTGCGACACGAGCGTTACCGAGTGTCGCAATTTTTGTATCGTACACTATTTTTTATGCCACCATTTAATTAAATGAATTAGGATTTCTACAAAAATTTTTGACAGTTTATCACAAAAATAAAATGTATCACAAATCAGAGGTGCCAGTTCTGGCAACGCACTGATATTTGAGAATTAGAAACGTCAAGAAAGTTTTGTTGACGTTTTTTATTCCTATTAAAATAATAAAACTGCATCTTGATGAGATTGATTGAAACTAATGATGATGCCCAATGAATCCATATTATATAGTAATTGTTGCAATGCTATAACTGTCATTAGCGTTATAAACATTTTCGCAATAGTGTTAAAGGTATTTTATAACACGCTTATGTCAGTTTATGTTATAAAACTCAACTTTTAATCCGGTTAGCTTGCCTTAAAAGTGTCACTTTTACAGTCAGTTGTATAAAAAATTCATTTCATCACCTGTCAAGTGAAATGTATTATTATCAATACCATGGAAACTGTCATTACTATTTAATACGATATATATGTCGTATGACATTTCTAAAGAAATTAGTTGTGACGTTTAATTTCAGATCAACTGGAAAATTATAAAACTATGCTCTGTTCAAAATTAGATAAAATCTTGTATGCAACACGTTATGAGATGTTATTTTTCTGCTTGATTTGTTTAATTACGTAATTTATTATTCATACTTTGCGATTTTATTTTTATCGTTTTTTTCGTTCTATTCTATGTATACGTTCTAGGATTACAATTTCTTACAAAACTTGTGATTTTCAAAGTTTACTTTTATTTATCTCAGTCCCAAATGAACATACCGTATTTGCATCATATACAGTGATTGGTGAGAATGGCATCAAACGATGCGGAATTTTAAAACAAAATTTTACAGTTGGATATGGTTGAATTGAATTGAATGGATATTTTTGAATGGTTAACCGGAAGTATCAATTTCGATTCTTTAAATAGCATTCTACAAAATAAATTATAGATTCGGCTTCTATTTAATTTAATGCACCAAACTGTATTGTATATCCGCGCCTGTAAACGATGGTGGAATTTTAAAAGTATGATACAAACGATGCGGAATTTTAAAAATATATATCATATACAGGGGTGATTGGTGAGAATGGCCTAATTTTACAGTTGGATATGGTTGAATATGAATTGAATGGATATTTTTGAATAAATATTACTTCCGGTTAACCGGAAGTGGGCATCAATTTCGATTCTTTAAATAGCATTCTATAAAATAAATTATAGATTCGGCTTCTATGATCTATTTAATTTAATGCACCAAACTGTATTGTATATCCGCGCCTGTATATATAATTTTTTCTAGTTAAATTTTATAAATTTTTAATAGTTAAATGTAATACACCTCAACCTTGGCTAGAAATCATATGGTGTCTTTATCAATGCTCTATTATGCGGGCAAAGTGCAATAAGATCTCTTTGTTTTAAATATCGCCTAAATATCATGTGATACAAGTTTACTTCGGTGGTAAAAAACAAATAGAAAAAACTTCCCGCTCAGCCTTCAAGGTGTTTAGTTCCCGCAGCACTCATATTTATATTATTTGTAAGTTAGGGCCAGTTTAGTGAGCTTGTAATTAGTTTGTTTTAATAATCAGTATAACAGCCGTGTTTACCGGTGAAGAGTCGGCATGAGCAAAGAGGAAAACGTCCGAACCCAAGACAAATCTGCATCGAAGCGGTTGCTGCGAACAAGCCATCGCAGGAAGTAGATATTCAGTGGAGGAGATCTGCCACACGAAGCGTACGCAGAAGAAAGTATTTTAAACGTACTTGGCCAAAGAATTATTATATTTGTCTACGCAAATATTCGAGCTCATATAAAATAAATTAACTATTGAAATGATATGATATGAGGTTTGGCCCCTCTATTTCTTAATTTTGTTTACATATAAGTACATACTTATTTTATCTAATATAAGTGTTATTCAGTTACTTGTTGCATTTTTCATTTACTTACTTGCATATAAGTTCGAGTTTATGAGTTTATTTATTGTTAAAATACAAAAAACCTCCATTAACCGCACGTCATGGGAACATACATATAAAGAAAAATTAATAAGAATTTCTAAAGTATGGTAAGTACAAGTTTTCTTATTGCGTTAAGAGTCACTGCTGCCTACATTTTGTTAGCCAGGGGAATTACTTCTATATTTCGGTATAGAGTAACGTTCGTCATCATGGGTTCACCAGGGGATTTGTTCATATACCGTAGCACTCAAGATTTTAAACATATATTTGCACAGATAAGGGCGGGAAAGAAACGTATTATTACAATATGGCGCGCCACCTCAGGGGCCGATAAATGATGCAATATTAGACTTATTTGTAACAAGTACATTGCCACACATTGTGCAACTACTTATACTATTGTGGCGTTCACAATCCCACCTGCTGGTACATGTCAAATAGTAGTGCACCTTACACATTTAATTCTATCGTCTTCGTATTCTAAATCCGGCATACTCGCTATCACGTTTTCTAGTTTCTTCGAAATACACCGTTACCGAAACGTACCTAAATAGGACATTTTCTAAGTATGTGTGTACTGACAAACACTCACAACGACGAAAGCTTTATGTTATAACGTATGGGTTACATTACTTTGACTGTTTCTTTCGTTTTTTTTTAAGTTTTCATGTAATAGGATAGCTTTAATCTTTATTACTTAGACTTGATTAAACACATGTAATTTTGTTTTGAACCTGGTTATGAATTAAAAAAACCGCGCATTAATTGAATTTTTGATCCAAAACTTAGCTCCCTCAAGTATGACTTAATGATTAATTTATCCATGTATGCGATGTTTATACTTATAACTGTAAACTGTGTTATAAAATGTATATCAACGAAAATACTGTATAGCATGAATCCATAACTATATCGGTGATATGGTAGTCTCTAGAATTGAAAATCATAAAACATATTTTGGTAAGCATAGTGACAATCACTTATCACATGACATCAAAAAGGAAACTGGGGACATTGAAACCATTATTGGTTTCAAGGAGTTTTCTGGAAGGGAGACATTATTTTAATAAAATCATGTGAATTGTGTTTCTTAGGCTTTATTTATATTGATTTTAGGCACATGCCCTCGTCTAACATATTAATTTTTATATTAAATACATTCTGTATTTTTTAACTCTATTCAAATTTGCAATTTCTGAAAAACGAAGCGCAGCAGCTATTTACTAATGGAAAATTTATGTTTCCGCTTTGAATTTATTTTTAGTCAATTTGGGTTCTTTTGCTGGCATAGAGGTCAAATTAAATCGATAAAGATGAAACCATAACCACGCAATTCAATTAGATTCACGATATAGGATCAAGATTGTTATCAATTAATGGTATTAATTCCAGAATTTCAAATATTATTTATTCCAGAGTATTATGTGACGTTAATACAATACTGTAATATACCAACCAGTTATCAACAAGAATATGCTGATAATTTTAGAAACATATGTGGACTAACTGATTTTACGGGATTACATCGGTCCTATCATAGTTTTTATTATCATTTTGATATCTCTGCCTGCAAAGAACTATTAGTATTTGTTGGTATTGTTTTCATATTTGGAATGTAAAGAATATCGTGAATATACCGAAGTTTAAAAGTTACAAAATTCCTTATTGATCGATCTGATATTTATAACTTGTGCTTAACTAATATTATTACAGTTGGGGTGCTTCAAACGAGTTTTTCTTTTCTACGTTTTACGCATAATCATACAGAAAGATAGCGAGAAAAACAAAACCTATTTAAATTTTGCGAAGAAGAACTTAGAAGAAGCTTAACGATTACCGACATCATGAAATAATTAAAATTTACTTGTATACTATTACATAGTTACTATATTATATAAATTATAACTCATATGACACAATAATCACAATATTATAATAAATTTTTGATTGAAAAATTTATATTTTAATAATTTTTGGGTTTGGACTGATGTTCTTTTGGGAATTGAATGAAGTATGTCTGCTGATGTAATGTAGGTTTTCCCACGATTTCATAAAATGTTGGAAATAACGAATACTCGAAACTTCCATAGGAATGATCAGATAAGACTCAAGAGGTATATTAACAATACCATGAGACTCAGGAAAGGTAGCAACTCCATATTTTTCCAACATTCTACTTTCGTGCCCATGCCTAAGAGAAATAATAACTGAATGGCATCATATAGGTATGTATATTTTCTTCATTGGATATAGATTTGTCGGGTTCACTGTAAATGCGTGGCCACAACTTGTGTCACATAAATTTGGTTACTCGTGTAATTAACCGGTAGAATAGTCTATGTCTTCTGTTATTGTCATTACGATTTATGTTATGATTTGGAATATTATCGTTGGTACCAAAAGAATTCATATTTTCTGTGAAAAATTACAATTTGACTGACTGATTTCGTAATGTTTGTATTTTAATTACGAAACCTTTTGTAATGTCTACAATTTACATGCTCAGGGGTATTCTATAAAAATATATTTGAAGAAGGTTTGGTTTTTTCTTCGTCTATTGCCGTATTGATGGCATCTCTTATTGTTACACAATTTCTCGCTTTAAATATGGTTCGTAACTCATGATTTCTTATTATATGCAGTTGTAAAATGAATTAATAGGTAGCAATCTTTTCATTTACTGATTGCAATGATTTTAGCAAGTAGCCATCGTCGCTCTCAGGTTTATGTAATTGTTTATAATTATGAGGTAGCAGATTTCTTCTCATAAAATGTTCACGAATAACATCTAAAAGGGTGTCTACTGAATCAAGATTTCACATGTATTTATTATTATGTCTAACTTACTATCTAAAAAAATACGCATTTCTGTAATAGTCCTGTGCTGTAAATTTTAATATTACCAGCTTTTCCACATTTTCTGTATGTTTACTTAACTTTAATTTTAATTCTTTTAATCTACAAAAATTGTTGTAAACCTATTAACCTTCATATTTCATAATTATTTTTGAACTATGTATTACATTGAAATACTTTCACTTCATTGTGTAATATTTTTTCACGTTATTTTTTTGCTTGCGAAGGTTTTCTATTTTGTTTTAAACACTGATCAAGATGTGGACACCTTGGTGTGATGTTGATTTGTTGATAGAAGATAATCATTTCCACGCTGAGAAAAAAGTAAAAATTTGTTTAAGAATTCAGGTCAACCAGATAGTTTTGAATATTTACAATAATTTACATTCTGGGAACGAATGTACACTATTATAAAAAGACCTATTGACTTCGAAAATAGAAGCATTTTGTGGAAAAATTGTCAAATATGGTGGTCAAACACGGCAAAAGAGAAGCGACAGAAGATCCGCAGAGAATATTTCAATTTGGCAAGTAGATATTATTCGTTAAAAATTTATAAAATTCTGGGGTTAGGTTTTGAAAGGATCACGCGCACTCCGAATTTGAAGTATATTTAGTCCTATTATTTAATAAAGTATTTAATATATTAATGAAAACCCAAAAAAGGGTGAGTTTGGTTGATCGGGGTCGTCATCACAGTTAAAATATCAATAAATCGTCGTTACTCGTATATCGTTTTTATCTTACCGCGATTAACCTAAGATTGATATGTGACGTTGCTTAGGGGAGGGAAAGGGGGTCAATATGTATAGACAAAATCAAGTTTTTACTTTATCGAATATATGCGAGAGGCTTATTGAAGATGATACGGAAATGTAGTGTTCCATTACGTTATGGCGAACGTTAAAAAGTAATGGATTTAAAAATGTAAAATTGATAAACAACGCGACGTGACGTGTCATTATGGAATTAGAAATGATGAGGAAACTTCGTTACTATTATTAATTAATATTAATATTTGACAAGCATAATAATATAAGAAGTTTGAAAAAGAAGAAATTAGAGAGACAGGTGAAGGAAAAACGCTTGAGGATTGAAAAGATTTAGAAAGATTGAAAAGTAAGAAAGGAAAAGGAGAAAGAAAAGAGGAAAAGATTCCAAGCAAGGAGAAAGAAAAGGGACAAAGTTTCAAAGGAAGGGAGAGGACCTGAAGTCGGAAAGAAGGCGTATTTGTAATAATTTATTATACAATATATATATCACACACGTATTAAGGTAAGAGAGGGTGGGACTAAATTAACTTGTAAAGTGTTTAATATATAAATTATTGTCATTATTTGATTTGATTTGTGAGATAACAGTAGATAAGTTCCCAAAAGGAAGTTATATTATTTACAGACCGAATATTGGATATTTATAAAACAAATAATTTATCTTATTAATATAGCATGGTCGCAAAATTTACCATAATTTTAGTTTCATTTTTTCTTTTACCTTAAACTTATACCATTTTCAGTTGTATTATTATGGGAATTTGTAATTTATGTTATCACAAAAATAAAAGACTGTTATTATTATTATTATTATTTTCGATTTCACAGACTTTTTGACCTTATGTCTGGCTAACTGTCAGTCATCGGCCGTAGCAAGATGGCTGGCTTTGCAACTTTAAGTAATCCCCATTATTCGTCGGAGCATGGCGCACGTGTCTAGCAGGACTGATTTTTGCATGTGCATGTACTCTTGTTTTTCTATTCCAAGGGTGTTCAGGCTCTGGAATAACTTATGCGGCACTTCACCAGTGACTCCCATAATTATCGGCACTACTACTACCTTCTCCAATCTCCACATCTTCTTTATTTCTTCTGCTAGGGGTAAGTATTTACTAATTTTCTCCCGATGTGTTCTTGTTATGTTGCAGGGTAGCGGGACGGCAATATCAATGACGTAGGAGATTTTCTGATTTTTTAAGGTAAGTACTATATCTGGTATGTTGTTGGGAATATGTTTGTCCGTGATAATCTGACGGTTCCAGTATAGCACGATGTTATCATTCTCGTAGACCGGCTGTGGTTCAAACTCGTAATATCGAGATGTCTTTTCCAGGTTGAGATGTATCTTCTGGAGCTGGATATATACAATTTTACCGACGTTATTATGCCGTTCAAGATAGGATTTAGGGGCCAGTACACTACATCCCGCTAGCAAGTGCTCCAGATATTCATCTTTATCGCCACACAGTCGGCATTTGGTGGTGGGAACATTCTGGGTGAGTATTTTCTTTTTATAAGCATTGGTCGGCACCACCTGATCGTGGATAGCCGCAATGAACCCCTCCGTTTCTTGGAATAGGTTTCCGGTGTATAACCACGCCTGCGATGCATCCATATCAATTTCCTCCAGTTCCAGAGTCGCGACATATTTGCCAGGTAAAGGCTTGGCTTTCCATCTGGTCTTTAGGTCTTGTGCAGAGGCGATGTGGGCGTCTGGGTCAAAGTTGGTACAAGCCAGTCTTAGAGGTGTTAGGTTTCCGTCCGCCGCTGATACAGCTCCGTGGAGAGCGCTCGTAATTGCTTTTTCTGCGAAATAACTTCTAAGATTTTTTATCTGCTTGTAGTTAGTCGTAATTGCGCTAGGTATGCCTCTTCCTCCCAATCGTCTCGGCAGATTATTATTATTATTATTATTATTATTATTATTATTATTATTTTAATAATAACAAATTATTATATAAAATAAAATCTAGCTAGTTTTTATTTGATGAAAAACATAAGCAACACTTATTGTTATTACTTATTGTTATATGTAGTTAATATACTCCTCTAGTGTCCAAGTCTTTTCTCTATTTTCCTAGTTTACGAAAAGTGCTATACACTTCACGGACTGCATTTTTTTAATTTAATCTTTTATGTGCTTTTTTCTCATTTGCTTGCGCTCTGGATACCAATGGCGTTGAGTTCGTAACTCTGAAAAGTTTTCTTGTTATGGCTTTCTGAATAGATTTTCTGCAATTAAGTGAAGAACCCAATAATTGCCATAATGACTAGAGCCAATATGAGCCCACAAACTTCCTACAGGTTGAATGTTCTTTCGGAGGATGTTGCTGTTGCACTTCCACTATTTGCCCCTTGGGAAGTAATGATTTTCTTTTCTTGTCTAAAATTACTGTCACACATGATACATTTTTGTTAACCATACACCGTTCTTTTTTATTTCATGTTACTAACTAATTCGATGGCAGAATCGCTATGTAATTCTTCTTGCGGTCTTGCGCTATCGAAATTAATGTAGTTTATTCTTACCTACATGTTTTCTATACTATATATGTACATATGTCTAATCTAGTACTATATATTTTAAATTGTCTTTCATTACATGTTGTGTTATTAAAACTGTCTCAACGGCTAGGTGACATTCGCTATTCTACAATGTATTGAATCGAAGTCATTACCGACTACTTTTTGCAACTCAGCAATTACAACAAGTTGTAGTATGTAGGTATGTCGAATATATTACTTCAAATTTTTGTAGTAATTGCAGTAAAGTGTGTTTTGATTAATGTTGTTGATTTTAACAAATTCCCCAAAAATATAAAATGATGAGATATCGAAACCGTTAAATATGTATGTATATGCTCATTTTATTTATTGCGGCAAATAGAAAACGATTACAGTTTTGTTACTGCTTTTCTAAATCTAAAATCTGGTAAACGTTAACATTAAAATTGTTTTGGAATAGTGCAATGAGTACTAGTATAAGTAGCACTTACTTATGTATTATTTTTGTTTGTGAACAGTATTCATAAAAGATTGATTTATCAAAACCACCTAGAGTGTTCAATTAAAAAATTTTCGATTTTACTTATGGAAATTTGAAATATTCAGTTATTTATAACGCATGGTAAAATCACATGGAATCCATACCACGTCAAAAGGAAGTATAGTAGTATAGTCATACATCATTCAACTCACACGCATCCAGAAAGATCCAAAAATGATTAAAATTTAAATTTTTCAAGAAAGGTACGAGTACCTATATTATAGAAAAATGGAAAATAACCTTCTATATTTTGAATTTTATGCTGGATGGGTATACGGAACACTAAAGAAGATTGATGTAAAATGAGAATAAGAATAATACTATTAAATAATGTATATAGGCTCCATTTAAAATATCGAACTAACATTACGTGGTGCCCAAGATTAACAATCTGTGTACTTGAATGCAATTTTACATTGTGGATATATCAATTAATTATAGATCATTGAGGCATATATTTAATTTAGCAACCTCATGCAATTAGCGTGCCTGATGATTTACTTTAGATTTATCTTTTCAGGCTTTTAGGAACAATTATGTATACGGATGCGTGGTTAGAATTGTTAGTAGTAAACAATTATTACCTGAATTTGGTAGTTTTGTATGTAGAGATGGCTGAAATAAATTTTATTATATTCAAAAATATGCTCAAAATGGTTTTACTTGTAAATATCACAATTGCTTCTTGTCATTATATCATTGATAGAATTAGATTAATTGCAAAAAATCAGGCCGGCAAAATTGGTGAAAATGACTGCAAGGAAGACCACAGGAAGAGGTAGACAACCCACAAAAACATCGTTCTGTTAAAAAATTAGATCCATATTTTTTCAAATTGTAGGCTGTAGTAATAGTTTATTACAATTTGAAAAAAAATATGGATCCAATTGTTGAACAAAATTATGCTCTAATCTGGCCGTCATTACTCTTAAAAACTGTTTGATTATTCATAGCAGTACATTGTAAAGAATGACAATATTCAATTTGTTGTGGGACGGTACGTAGATAGCTATACGAACGGATCCCAAACAGATATACATAGATGTGTGAATCGGAATGTAAGACTTCGATAGCGAAAGATATAAGCTAGTTATCTTTCGGGCAGAAATAGCTGCCATTAAACAATGCACCCAGGAATGTCTATAAAGGGTGCAGTTATATCGAAGTGGGTACCAAGTTACTGGAGATGTGAGAGCAATGAGACTGGAAAAGAAAGGCGCCAAGTCTTGACTTATTGAACTAGAGCCATTTTATGATATAGCTAAAAGCATATTGGAGCTGAACTTTCACAGTGGGTAATAATAATGTGGATTCTCCTTAAAAGATAGAGAAATAGCAGAATATATGTGATATGTGTGATTGTGGGGCGGTGACCTAACAAAGGTACCATCACCTCGAACTGGGAACCAGCTAATATTAGAGCCATAGCCCTCAAGAAAAAAGTATAGTAAGCTTTCAATATATTTTCTTTACGTCTGATGTCTTGAATAATTGCAATGAATGAATTGTTGAATGATTTAGTGACAAAGACGTACTTGCTTGTTGAAATAAACCTAATATTTTAATCTTCTATGCTGCTGTTTTCTTGAAGGATTTTGGAGAATTATTGAAAAAAGAATTTGAATTTGATTTTCAATTTGCACGAATAATACTGTAATTATCTACTTAGTGTGTCTTGCAATAAATGTAAAGATAATATTTTTAATCTTTTAGTAAAAAGTTTAGTTTTTACACACACCGTACTTTTGTTGTTAGGTTGACTATTAAATAAGGCACCCACTACGTTTATCTCCTATTAATAGCATCTGACTAAACTGTATGTAATAATTCTATAAAAACAGATAATCACAGTGGTAGGAGTGATTTACCAAGAATATACTTGCAGGTCGCGATGTTTGGAATTGGAATATTGGCGACGATTGGGGCACGTCTCGCGATCAGTATTTCGGTCGAGCTGTTGTCATCTTCTGAGATTAAGTTGAAGCAATCTCTAGGTGTGAATAATATTTTTCAAATTAAATTATTACGGTACGATGATATGAGCTGTGGATAGGATACAATGCAGAATGAAAAACCAAGTTGAATACGATATAAATATTTTTCTAATATTTTCAAGTACAGAAGAATTAGCGTAAACTGGTAAATGGTAACTATAAATGGTTATTTCTAACATAATAAAAATTTGTTGTTTTTTAGTTGTATCGCCAATAAAATGGCATGAACTGTGAAGACATTTTTGGAAAATAGTGCCTTTTTGACTTTAGGAAGCTTAAATAACAGTATAGTATAGTTTTTTTATTATGCTAATTAAAAAATCGTAGAGGCAGCTTTTTTTATTTATTGATATCTTGTAGACCATCCTTTTGGAGGCACCACTGAAGAAATATAATCAGAAACAAATAGCCTAATGATGTATTTGAGGACAATTTGGCAGCATTTCAAATTCAAATAATATACATATAGTTTTAAAATTCCACTTTGTTTCAAGATTTTTTACATAATGTTTGTACTTAATACAAATTTCTCATCCAGAAATTAATAAAGATCTAATAATTACTGTCTGTACATTCTCTTAATAGATAATCTTTGTAGTATCAAAAGAAAATAAGAATTGCATATAGCTATAAACTTGAATTGAATTTTCTATCCTCTTCACTTATAAAACTTTCAAAATATCACTTCAAAGTTAATTCCATCAAAGCATCCATTGCTTTGAAATATACAAAAACATGAAATTGTATCGAAGGCAACTCTTCAGAGTGAGAAAGACCGAGAGAGAGGATAGCTTAGATCTTATCTCCCGTAGTCGTATCCACTCCCCAATCTAAAGAATAACATTGTATAACATTAATACGCGTATCCGAGAAATAGCGTTGAAGAAAACGAGATCGAATTATAGATGACGCTTGTGTGGCATCAGACAGGCTGATGTAACGGATTTTCCCCGGCAGGCAACCTCTAGCTTTTTTGCGATTGTTCGATACTACGACATGACATGACATAAAGTGCTTCGCGTTTTACTCCAGACATAAACCATCGATTCAAACAGTCGGAACAGATATGGGTACGGCACGTAATCGCATACTAGAGTACAATTATCATCAATGGAAATGTCTTGTTTGAGTTCTTGAGGACATGACGTTGAATTTATATAATATCTTGAAACTTACGTTGTAAATGAAAATTTGTTGATACATCTGGAATATTGCTTCTAGGTTTCCATAGATATTCATTTTATATTCATACTGAAACTAGAAAAAGTTGTAGATACAATGGCAAGTTGAAGTAAGACTGAAAGGAAACGGAAGTGTAATAATAAATGGATCCTCCACTATACTATTCCGAGGTTAAAGAACAATAGTTGGAGCAGAAAGAAAAACGAATGAAATAGATTAAAGTAATCAATTCAAAAATAATAGTTATATGTATGTATAAGATTGGAATCTTACAGAATTTTACTTAAATTTGCAGAGTATATTAGAATGAAATAAATATGAATGGCGACTGAAATGCTAGAATCGTTGGTAATTTAAAATTTGATTTTCTACATATTCAGTTATCCCATTTACTGGAAGTTTTAGATATGTAAGCAGTCGGATAATAGACTAGATTAGATTAGATTGTTAGTAGGTTGATCAGTCATTCAGTGCTTCTCTTCCCTGCGACCTACAAGATCTATTGTGAGTACCCAATTGAGCTCTAAAGAAGTTTAGTATCTTCTTGGAGATTATGGCTCTAACATCAGGGTGGTAATACCTCTGTCGGGTCACGACTACGCTGTTACACATGTGTCCTGCCGTTTCCCTGTGTTCCGAGCAGAATCGGAATTTATCATTGACTATTTTGTCCATCCTTTTGAGGTGGTATCTCAGTGTGAGTGAATGTAGCCAGTAAAGTCGTGATAGTGCTAAGGTCTCTCTTATCAATATCCAGCAGGAATTTCGCCTTAGTGGCGGAAAAAAAACTTTTTTGATTGTCTTAGTTTTCGAGTGATTTCAATGCGAGGTTTAATGTTCAGTTCTGCTGAAGATTACCTCTAATGCAGCTTTTAGTTATGCCACACAATGATTCTGGTACAATGAGTTGAGACTGTTTTGCGCCTTTTTGAGGGTAAACACAGAGGGCTTCATGTTCGCTTAGCCTCAAAGGTAAACGTGCTTAGAGCTTTTAGTGCTGCCTGACTGTCTGAGAAGATGTAGGTACATATATGCGTGCGCCTTGGTAACGTCTTTTCAAATATTTATGAGCTCAATATTCAATGGCACATATTTCTGCTTAAAACATAGTTGGCTTGTGCCTAGCGCCATTGAGATATGGCATCCCGGCCTACTTGTTTATCTGTTTTGGATTCGCCCATATACCAGTGTAGACCATGCGTGCAGTATAGGTCCACCTGTATCCCACATTTGGCGGGTTTGGATTACCACTTTAAATTGTTTGTCCAAGTAGAACCTTGATGTCATTTGATCTTTTAGTTTAGGCAGCTCTCCTAATGCTTGTAGGAATTTTAGATGGCCTATTAAATCTGCTGATTTGAACACTATGCTGTGTTCAAGCCTGATGCCCCCCTCCCACATCCTTCCGTCTTCACCTGTAAGTATAATGATGTAAAATGTAGTAGGGTCTCCATCGTTGCGATTGAATAGGTTCGAATTGCACCGGGCTAGTGGTCTAGTGGCTTGTGCACTTGCCTCGTAGTCCGGCAGTACCGGGTTCGAACCCCGGTGCTTCCTTTCTGAGTTTGGTTTTCTGTAGTTTTCCAAATTCCACGGCAAATGCGGAAAGGTAACATCTTAAGTCGGTCTACAGCCGCAGGCGTAATAATAACTCATGGCCAGACGATGCCCCCTGTAATTGGCGCAAGCTGTTGGGGGATGCTAAGGCATGAATTATTATTATTATTATTATTATTATTATTATTATGCTCACACAAGCAAACTCCTGTATTTCTTGCAGCAAGACTTGTCGCTGATTTTCTCTAGTTTTTGGTCACCATACTAGCGACGCATATATGGCTTGGGCCTTGGGCCTTACTATAGACAAGTAAATCTTAGGCTTCAGCTTTCAGGTTTCTCTCAAAAAGGCGGCACCAAAGTAGATGATGGCAAAATATTATATATTTGTGATCACGTTTCTTCACCATCTATTCTCCTTTCAACTAAGTATTGTGCTCCAAATGCATGAAATTAAAATTACTCTCATTACTGCAATCCAGTTAAAATTTCAAATAGATGATATACATATGTCTCCAAGTAAACTCATTTGCTACAAACTTATTTTGATGACAAATTTGATTTTATGTATATATGCGGTCAAAATTTTGTACACCTACATGGATGACTGACAATGCATCATCATTACTATTATGATTAATTGAGAAACCGGTCTAATTCTATCGTTTGTAGAATTTTTATAACTCGACGATTCGGACAGTTGCGGACGGAGGTACAAATATTTTTCGTTTGCTCTCGTGTTTTATGTTGTTACTGCGGAATTTGTGACTTTTAATTACCGGGAGTTAGTACTGTTGTTGTGATAGTTCTCTGGAAACAAATTGCTGTTAGTAACAAATTAGTAACTTTATCCATTTATGTGTTATTTGTAAATGTGTTGCTGAACAGTCACGTCGGAGTGATATACATACATATATACATATATGTGTGTGGATGCATAGTCTTTCCATCTTTACTACCTATAAGAAACATTTTCTTGTTCAGCTTTTTATAGAGCTCCGATTGAGTACATCTCGATTTCTTGTATTTCTGGGGTCAGTGATCGAATCTTATTGGATTTCCGATATAGTATTAATTCATCATGCCATCAGGAGTTCTGACGCGGCATCGTAAGAATGTACTTTCTCAAAATAATATTGGAGACAATACGCCTCGAAACAATAGTTATTCGATAATTTCATTCGAAGAAGATGTGGACGCTAAACAGACCGAATCAGAAATTATTCTAGACTTACGTAACAAATTGGCTAAGCTAGAATTTGAAAAAATTGAAATACAAGAAAAGAACTTAGATTTGACGAACACATTGAATTTTTACAAGAACAAATGTACAAGTATGTCGTTAATTGTGGAGAAATTGCAGATAACTGTAGACACATTGTCAAAAAATTCCACGTGTGTTTCGAATAAAGTCGATAAAAGCATGCAAACCAAAATAATAGAAACAGTTTCTGTTCATACAGAAACTACTGTAGAAAAACCGATCGACCAAAACTCGCAAGAGCCAGGAAATGGGGGCCGAATGAAGAAAATCTCCACGGTTCATTGTCGAAATCGAGCAACACAGCGACTGCAACAACATAAACAAGACAAACCTTTTAATGCTCAAAAAACATTTTTAATTTTGGGTGATAGTCATGTCAGGCATACCGGCGATATCTTGAAGTCTTACGTCAATAGTGATCAATTTGCAATAGAAGTAATCTGTAAACCAAATGCTATTTTCAGTGCTGTGGTATGTGATGCTATTGAATTAACTAAAAATTTTACTATGAATGATTTTGTAATTGTTGAGGGAGGTTCGAATGATATACTGAGGGGATCTGCTTTCCCTGTTGGTGCCACTCGAAATATTGTAGAAAGGTTGCCGCACACAAACATTATTTTTCTAGGCGTACCCTTCTGGTATGGTCGTCCAATACTTAATAAATTGATTTATGATTTTAATTATAAAATGTATGAATTATTGCGATCTTATAATTTTGCTACTGTTTCTTTCATAGATGCTAATGTATTTCTGGATGGTACTTGTAAAACGAGTGATGGTTTCCACATAAATTTCAAAGGTAAGAGAAGGTTATTTGAGTATATTGGAGAAACTTTGCAATCTTTAGTACAATCTAGTGATCTCGTGACAGATAGCATAAATATTGAAAATCTAATATATGTATCAATAAATGACAACTGCAAAGGCTTAAATTTTTAAAACTCGACGAAAGATGTATGGGGACAAGTATGGCGTTTAACCGTGAACCTGCAAAAAACTATGTTACAAAAAATGTCTTTCATCTTAATGTCTGCAGTCTACGTAATAAAATAACTCTATTAGATAGTTTGCTACATGATGTCGGTCAACCCAGCATAGTTTGCATTTCCGAGCATTGGCTTTCTTTGGAAGAAACTGCCTGCTGTCAGTTAAATTGTTATAAACTTGTGAACAGTTTTTGTCGTCGAAATTCTAGAGGAGGCGGTGTTGCCATATTTGCATTATCTGAGTTGGATGCTCGACCACGTGACTGTTCCGTTGAGGTCTCTGAAAGGAACTTTGAATATACTTGCGCATATGTTTCTATTTCAAATACGAAGTATATAATAATTTGTATTTATAGGTCACCAGGTAGTGACATTGATATTTTTTCTGAAGGGTTGTATGCGATGTTGGATGAGGTATATGAACCGGGAGTTAGTATAATTGTTTGTGGAGACTTTAATATAAATTTCAATAAAGATAACACTATCGTTAAAAACGTTTTAAACATATTTTCAAGCTACAACCTATCACCGTATGTAACTGGTTGTACTCACTTTACTCAGAATTCAGCTACAATGATTGATAATATTTTTGCTGATCATTTTCATGGAGATAATTATCATTGTACCACCGGAGATTCTCTAATTTCACACCATCATTATCAGTTATTGAATATTAAATTTTGTAAGCAAGACAAAATGGTCTTGCAGTATGAATATCAGCGTAGATTTTCAAAACACTGTGTAAATGAATTTCAAACTTACTTGCTGAGTGAGGATTGGACTGATGTGTATTTGCCCAATACCGCATTTGACTCATTCTACCGTACCTTCATGCATTATTTTGATATATGCTTTCCGCGTAAAAAGTATTTGGTAAGATCAGTGAATGATAATATTTGGTATGATGCGCAGCTAAAAAATTGCGCGGACTACATACGTGATTTGCACGAGATTTATGTGAGGTTTCATGATCCCAGCGTATATGATACTTACAGAACTGAAAAACAAAACTATAAAATTTTAGTCCAACAAAAAAAAAAGAACTTCAATGGTAATTTAATTCTTAATTCTAATAATAAAACCAAAACAACTTGGAATATTATTAATAGAAATATAAAAAGTTGTAATAAAGGTAATCTGACACTGCGTAATGAAGTAGGGGATCTGATAGTTGATCCCCAAAAAGTAGTGGATTTGTTTAAAAAACATTTCTCGTCTGACGCGGTACCGGGATCAAATTCTGCCCCAGCATGTTATCAGTATGGTGGAAATCTGTTTCTTATGCCTACAGATAGATACGAGATCGCCAATATAATTAGCCGTGTGTCCGGGAAACCGTCTGCTGGAACTGACGAGATTCCGGGTTTCATTCTGAGTCACGTTTCATCGTCCATAATAGAACCGTTGGTGTTTCTTGTTAATCTTTGTTTGTCGGAGGGTTCCTTTCCTGAAATTTTGAAAACAAATAGAATGGTTCCAGTGCACAAAAAGGGAGATATTCATGACGTAGGGAATTATAGGCCGATATCTCTGCCATCAGTTTTTTCAAAAATATTTGAGAAAATTATTCATGTCCGTCTAATGAATTATCTAAGTCAGAGTAACTTAATACCTGAGACACAGTTCGGTTTTCTTCAAGGAATTTCCACTACTGATGCCATTTACCGCGCATTACAGCCTGTGTATGAAGCTCTAGATGGGAAAGGTGTTGTCTCCGGTGTCTTCTTCGATTTATCCAAAGCATTCGACAATGTGGACCACAATATTATATTAATGAACAAATTAGGTGGTCTTGGTGTGCGTGGAGTTGCGTACGATCTGATTTCTTCGTATTTGTCGGAACGGAAAACTATTGTAACTATATGTGCTGAAGTTGATAATGTAAAGATGACTTACAGATCATCTATGTTTTATAATAACCTAGGTGTCCCACAGGGCTCCATTTTGGGCCCCACCTTATTCTTAGTTTACGCCAGCGATTTATCAGCACCATTAGAGTCGTGCATATTATCACAGTATGCAGATGATACTAGCTTCATTGTTACTGCTTCATCGATCCTTGGACTCTCAGATTCGACGTGTGCAGTCGTTGATCATATGATAAGTTGGAGTAATCACAACAATTTAACTCTAAATACTGATAAAACAGGACTCTTACGTTTTAGATCATCATCGATATCCACTCCTTGTAGCATGTATGTACGACTTTTTAATAAATCTATACCAGAGAAAGAGTCTGTGGATTTTCTGGGTTTGCACTTGGACAGCAGGTTAAGATTCGACAAGCATTGTGACAATTTGGCCAATCGATTGACTACAGCAATATATGCAATTAAAAATCTAAAAGATCAGGTAAACTTCCAAGGTATAAAGATGTTTTACGTTGCATACGTCGAGTCGCGTCTGCGTTATGGGATTGTGTTTTGGGGTTCCAGTACTAATATGAGTAAATTGTTTGTACTGCAGAAGCGTATAATTAGATGCATGCTAGATCTAACTCCGTTGACCTCCTGTAGAGAATACTTTAAAAATTACAACATTATGACTCTTACTTGTCTCTATATATATGAACTTATGATTTTCTTTAAAAAAAATGAGAACTCTTTCACGAGAAACAGCGATATCTATAAAAATATGGTGACCAGAAATTGCCAGAATTTATGTGTACCATCTCATAACTCCGCGTTGTACGAGAGAAGTCCGATGTATAAGGCTATTGCTGTTTACAATAGATTGCCTAATCATATAAAACAAATAAAATCTTGGTGCAGTTTAAAACCCCAATTAAAGAATTTCTAGTAACAAACGCCTTCTATACATTGGACGATTATCTTAATATGTGATATGCATCTGTCTGTTTGTTCTATGCATGTTTTCTATTTATATACATATGTATGTACCTCCATAATGTGTGTTTACCACTTTATACTTTTGTTATACATACTTTATGTTATTACGAGTATTACATTTTATGTACAATTATTGACAATGTCCATGTTCCTTTGTGAATGATGACAATAAACATATTATTATTATTATTATTATTCCCTTTATTCTCATTTAAGAAATGGTACATAGTAATTGCATACATGGCCAGTGGCAAATATATACAATAAATAAAAGTAATATAAGAATAAGCCGTAAATATAAAAACAAATGTGTGTAAATTACAATACATGCGTGTGTTTGTTTCGTAGCGTTGTCGGGCTGCTGCTTGGACGCTCAGGTGTCATCGATGTCGGTTCCCATTACTTTGCGGACAATGTGGCAAGTGTCGAGTATTACACTTTTTTGGAGTTCTTTATAGGTGTTTTTATTTATGTCCAGCTTTGCAAGATTATCTTCTAATTGCGTTGGAATTTCACCTGTGGCTCCAATTATGATGGGGGTTATGGTGACTTGGTCTTGGTCCCATATTCTTCGTAGTTCGTCGAATTATTATTATTATTATTATTATTATTATTATTATTATTATTATTATTCGGCAGGCCTTCTGCTATCGTTTTCAGGGATCAATTTCCACTATTAGGCGTAGTAATTTATAATTTTAAAATTTAAAAAAACTTGTGAACATTTTACGTAGTAATAGTACGTAAGTAATATATGACAAAATATCATAACAAGACAGGAATTTGAAAACCGCTATTTACGGAGGACTTAAGCTCTAGTAAATGTCTCGGTTGTATTATATGTATGTTAGATCGGTGGACTACGAAATCTGACATTATACTTCTATGCTGGGTTCATTATACCTATTAGTTTTGGTAAGAACGATTTTGTTAGTCTTAGAATCAACATACCAAAAATGACTGTGTATGACTAGATTAAAAATGTCGGCTGTGAGATGAGATACAAATTCAACCAGAAGTGTATTGGTCCTGGAATTAAATTTAAATAAAATTGCGGAGTCAGGAAAAGTTATTTCTATATAACCTGTATTGAGCTCCTATAAAAAAATTAATGGGAAAGATACATACCATTTTGTCTGTTGAAGATCAAAAAGATTAAACATAAATTCGAAGTTTTAATAAGTAATGATAATATTTAAATCTCAATGGTAATTTAATGCTAATTGGAAAAAATGACTAACATGTTTGTTAATATTCGGGGCACGAAATATAAAGTAATTTAATCTCTAGAACACTGGGGAGACGAAATGAAAGTTAAAGCTTTAAGCATACGACTATCCTTCACTTTAAACTTGTCTCCTTTCTGTTTCTGTTTAAGAGAGACTATAAGCACGTATCATTTACTTACAGAAGCCTGTACAATATTTATAAATAATTAATTGAGTAATTGACAAAACTACCTGAAAAAGAAAAACATTTACATTTAATTAAATTAAATTTCTGGTACTCTTTGATTCTTAGTTCTAGGGCTCCAACGATTTCTCCGAAAATATTTGTAAATCGTAAGGCATATACATGTTATATATGCGTAGATAGACCGATAGCACAGACTAGAGCAATATTTTGTAAATCCCAAAAGTACATTTGTAAATTTTGTAAAACTGTTCTAACATTCCATAATATCCAGAACTAATTTATCTACGTCAGAGAACTATTCATGCTAATTACACTAGGCAAGAAATTTAAATTATTTTAATTTTTTTCTGTAGTAACTGTGTGTGTTCTACTTTCTCTTACAGACGTAATAATAATAATAAAATCAAATTTATTCTGGTACGTCAGGTTTTGGTACAAACGTTCTGTTTTAAAATGTTTTTCTTTTTACTTTTCTTTTATACTGTTCTACGGCACTTTCTGACATCAAACTCCAACAATAAGCAGCCAACATTTCACTGTTCCACTTGCCCTGATAACGTTTTTCGATAACAGAAATGTCTTGATCAAATCCCTCGCCGTGTTCATCACTGACGTCGCCGAGGTTTGGGGGAAAGAAATCCAGATACTAGTATAAATAATGTATTTTAAGACTGATGTTACAGCCGAGTTCGTGGTAACTTTTAAGTTTAAGTTCATTAACAGTTACTATGTAATTATCAGATTTTGTGTTTCCTAGAAAGGTTTAGGCCACACTCTTAAAAACATTCCAAGCACCACGTTCCAAGTCATTTAAAGTCTCTTCAAATTGTGCATCTGATTGTAGACATTTAATTTCGCGTTTTCTATTTGAAATATTGGGAAATTTTTGTTGAAGTAATTGGAGCCCACTACCATCCTTATCCATTGCTTTGACAAAATCCTTCACCAAACCTAATTTGATGTGCAATGGCGGTAGAAAGATTTTATCAGGTTCCATTAGTGTCTTATGAAGTATATTCTTTTGTCCAGGAAGGAGTTCTGACTGGTCAATTAGCGGGAATTTCTCGATCGACTGTCGCACTCACAAAGGAAACAGCAGTGCTTTGTATACCGCAGTTTTAAATTGAGTAGAATTGCTACAAATTTGAAGTCAGCATATCAGCGCTGATCTCACACTTTGTAATTAATTTTGTCGAGAAGACGAGTCATATTTTCATAAGTTTCCTTCATATAGACTGCCAACCAGGATCGAGGGATAAACGTTTCCTATGTAATGAGAGCTTTGAAACTCAATTTTTGATAAATAGACGCCAATCTTCGGGGTTGTGTTGATGACCTAAAGTCAGCATCAAATCATCGATATTATTGCAAAATGACTGACCTTCTTTGGTTGAAAAATACTGTGACAGAGTTCTTTCTGGTTTTTACGATACGCAGAAATATGTATGTCCGGAGCTAATAGCTTCCATCCTGGAAATCTAAATACTGGTATTTTTGCTTGTGTTTTTGACAAGTTCAGATCTCGAATAAGGTCATTTAATTCTGACCGATGTACTAAGTGAGCTCCGTTCTCTAGACATGGCAAATATTCAGCATTGCTGGTTGATAATAACTCGGAAATTTCTTCCTCTGCATCTATAATGGCATATTCTTAACTTGAAACATCTACAGGTTTTGGTACTGGCAAGACTTCGGAATGAGGTACTGGACGAGTCATACAAGACACTAGCGTAACTAATCTTGATCATATTGTTGGCGGAGAACCTCAAAGTTTTCGTGCAGCAAAAGTCGCAGTCAAACAAATGGTCCGTTTGTTCCCGCCAAATCATAGGTCTTGCAGATGATATAGCGCTGTTCTTACCATTTGACCAGTCTCTCAGAGTAAAGGCTCATTTATACATGCTAGTCAACTCGGCCGAGTAATTGACTAGCAAGCCACTAGCACTCATATAATGTAACGTAAACAAACCATAAACACCAAACATATCACCGAGCGGTTTGCTTATTTGACCAACCAGTTTGCTCCTATGACGTCATAAATGAGTGAACAGTTCGGTGTTTGAGACCGCCAAAATGGAACCGGTCGTTGCTTTACCAAACAGTTCGCTCGCCAAAAATCCATTCATGTATAAATTAGCCTTAACAGCACATCGTGCGCAGCAAATGTGAGAAACCCATTTCTTGTCCTGATATTTAATTTTTAGACCAAAATAGTGAAAATATAAATAGGTAGGTATTCTATTAAAGGCGTAATACCTCGTTTATGTCGTTGGGTAATGAATTCTTCACATACGTAACCGAAGCTGTTGGGATTATTTGTACACGCACCGGAGATTATGAAATGAAAAGACGTTCAGCTATCACACGCAGACTTAAATTGAATCTAACGAGCCGTGCGTCCCTATATGCAAACAAAGGCGGAAATCTACAAATTCCTAATTTTAATAATTAATTTAATCCTGTCACGGAGGAAACAGGCAAGGACCTGTTCAGACATGTCCCCTCAATGCTTGCACTACAATATATCTTGAAATATCTACTTTTTGAAAAAGCTATTCCCAAAAATTTCTCAAAATCCTGGAGCAAATTTAAAATTAGTTTCAGAATCAGCATGAAAAACGACATAAATTACACCTAATGGTGCCTGAGAAAAAAATGTGTTGGACAGTGTTATCAGACTGTAAAGAGGTTAGTAAGAAACAGCTAACATGTACATAAATTATGATAAAGAGTTTATTATAAAAATGCGCAGAATGCGTTAAGAAAAAATTGTTGCGGTAATAACTTGCGACAAATTTATAGTAACGTGTTCCTATTGTGCTATTCTATTTGACAAACCTAGTTACCCCTTTTACTCACGAAAATGTTATGCCGTTGGATGTCAACGCTTATTTTTTATTTAAAAACATCTTTTCACAGATGTGCACGACAGTAATTTATGCTATGGTGCAGATGTTTAGCAGCGCTGTTCGTAGTTTTCAATGTTCACTAAGTGTTTTATCAATTATAAATTTTCACTAGAAAGCCCGCATGTCTTTATCGCAGATAGAATGTACGCTTCATATCTCTGAAGTACATTCAGTATAAAGTACATAGACTACACTAATAATTTTAGCATAATAATTTCTAGTAATTAATCGATTGCTAATTTAACTGCCACTCATCTAATTTCCAATACGTAAACCACAAGCATATAATTGACAGTTTTCTGACAGAAGGTTATTAGAGGATATATCACGTGTTGTATGTGTAAATGAAGTAATAGTCACATGATTTGGCTGGAAATATTAATTGATTTATGTTTTAATTAACGTTACTTTCCGTTCGAGTACCTCATTGCTACTTTGCTGTAAATCTTCCATTAGATAGGAAACTATAACATAGTATAGGCAATGCTGTGTAATTTGATACTCGCTGCGAAATACGATACAGGTTTTTAATGGAAATCGATTTCTGTTTAGGCTCAATTATAAGATTCGTTTAACTTTGACGCAGTTTTGGCTTCGCAAGAAATAGGTTATCAACTTCGAAGCTATATTGGTAAGATATTCATGTTTATTTTTAGTCGTGAAATAAAAATTATCATATACCTACCGAAGTTTGAATAGGAACAGCAATATTTCAATAAATTTACTACAGCTTAGATTTCATTCTCGCTTTGGAAAATCAATGATCTAAGTTAATTTTTGAGTGGTGTCTTATATATTAATTGATTTCTTTGCTTTCAAGTTTAGGTAATGAAGCCGTAATACAGCAATACAAATACACAAGCTTAGTTATCTTTTTTGTTAAAAAATAATGTGTGTATAATTTCATTAGATAAGAAATAAAAAAGGGCTTGCAAGCGGTGTTTTATTATTATTCCATAGAATGGTCTCGGGTGGTATCTGCGCTGTGACTATTCATATAGGTCTATTGTGTGCAATAATTTTGCAATTCCTAACAGAGTCTCGTTTAAGCCTAGTCTTCCTGCCTCCGCGAATATCAACATTTATACATTGAAGGTTTGCTTCCACCTGCTATTTAATGCTTCACAATCGCCTAGCACATGAAGCATGCTTCACTATTTTCCTGACACCGCCGTATAATGAAATCATAGACAAGGTACAAGTTAAATGATATCGAAGGCTTCCACGGTGCGAGTCTCTGTTATGAGGGTTTCTGGGTTTTGACATAGTAAAGTAGAAAGTATAAAAATTAAAATTAAAAAATAAAATTACAAGAAATATGTACAACAACTTACTCAAACTCGACGTTTCCCCACTAATGTCAGTGGCTTCTTCAGGAGTAAAACTAGGTGAGGGTCGCCAGAAGGTCACGGTAACTCGACATGTAAAGCACTCTGAGGCGAAAACCTTCTGACAGGGACAAAAACTGGGCGAGAGGCGCCAAGAGCTCACGGTAACTCGACGTGTCAACCATGTTAGAGGCGAAAACCTTCTGACAAGGGAAAGGAGGACGTGCTGGCGTATATATACAACTGTGTAAGGAAACAGATCAGAGAGTATGGAGTAATGAAGCGAAACAGTGAGCACGGGATTATGACGCGGTTTCCAAGTACTGGAGATGTTTCGTGGAAAATACTGTTCAGACTTGCTTACAACAGTTACATGATCAAAACAAATTCTGTGGCCTGTGCCGATAAAGTGTTCGGCTAAGACTGAGTGTGCTGAAGAACGTGACTATACAGTTGGTGTTCTTCGACTCTAGTTTGAATTGACTGTCCAGTTTCACCAATGTACACCGAACCACCGTCACAGGAAATTTTGTATCATTTTTGTGTCCTTATGGGAGAGAGCATGGTGAGTGTCTTTGGGCGAAAGAAGAACTTGGGAGATATTGTTTAAAGGTTTAAAGATGGGTTGAATGTTTTGTTTACGAAGAATTCTACCAATGTGATCCTGTAACGCCGTGAATGTAGGGAAGAACAATAGTACTTCGGCGATTGCTAGATTCGGGCGTTATATTTTTAGGGAACTGTGTGGGATGAATGTATTTATCTATGACTCTTTGTATGTTGCTGGAGCTATAGTCATTTGTTGATGTTGTTGTGCTGGGAAATTGAGATTGCGCGGTGTATAAAAGAGCCGATTACTGATTGCTTTGTATGTATTTACTTTATTGTGACGGGCTCAAAACCCGGAAGCCATCATAACAAAGTCCAAGTTACATCATTACCTCTTCAGGTGGCAGTAACCGGTCATTGGTTTGGTAATCCGCCTCAAATTCTGTTTAAGATAAATATATTCTTAACCTTGCTGTTAGATGATGTCCTCAGAAAAGACTTTTCTGTTTACTGGCGCTCCAGTAGTAGTCGTAGTGTTTTTTTTAATGTTGGAGTTCTTGTATATGATGTTTCTGGTGCCATATATTTAAGGCATTTCGTGTTTTATATGCTTTGTTGGCTTTCTGGTTTTATTTTACACTACAATGACCAGGATACAGAGCAACTCTTACAGTATGTTGAGACACTCAAGAATTAATCCAAAAGTAATCTCGTGCTATCCCAGCATAGCGAGAGTTTATCTGTTACTGTGAACATTCTTCTACCAGTATAAGCAAATGAGCCAACTTAGCTATACCGTATATTTCTGTTTGTAGTATGCCAGTATACTGTTCCAGTTCAGATGACTCCTGAACGTGCGCCTGTCCGCCAACCATAGCCCGTTACCAGATTTGGTTGCTACTTTAGATCCATTTGTATACCGGGTGTCAACGAGATCATGTATCAGTCCGCCATTTATTTATTAGTTAAAACAAAACTTTGAAATTCGGACCGTATATATGAGTGGTAGGCTTCTTCAGGTGCACTCAGTTTTTCTATAGCACTTCCGGTCCAACCGGAAGTGACGTTAATTTGGAATTTTTAAATACAACATGTATTATTTCTGTTCATATTCTGTTTCCTCTAAAAATTTGCCATCTAGTGCAGGTCAACTTTTGACATTTCTCTCAAAGATGGCGGTATTTGTTAAATTTATCCATTAAAGTGAAACTGCTTCGCAGCAATTGACGAAATGTAACAACTATCAAAGTTAGCTTTGAAAACAATTAAGAAACGTATTTTTCACATTTACACACATTGGCGAAGGAAACATGTACTTCACGTTGAAATTACTATAGAAAATAAGATTTTCTTTTTTTTCATTTTCAAATGACAGGTACTCGCTTTTTAAAAATAGTAACACCCATTTTATTTTTTTATGCCGTGGTTTAGTGGTAGACAGGTAATACAAAATATAAATGTTTTAAAAGTAGTCTAATTCCAAAGCAGAACAGAACAATTACATTTCAAATGAAAAAAACACAGTTTCCTTCGTCAATGCGTGTAAATGTGAAACATACGTTTGTTAATTGTTTTCAAAGCTAACTTTGATGGTTGTTACATTTCGACAATTGCTGCAGTTTCACTTTAATGGATAAATTTAACAGATGCCGCCATCTTTGACAGAAATGTCAAAAGTTGACCTGCACTGGATGGTAAATTTTTAGAAGAAGCAGAATATGAACAGAAATAATACATGTTGTATTCAAAAATTCAAAATTAACGTCACTTCCGGTTTGACCGGAAGAGCTATAGAAAAACCGAGTGCACCTGAAGAAGCCCACCAATCACTCATATATACGGTCCGAATTTCAGTTATAAGTTTTATTTTACCTAATAAATAAATGGCGGGCTGATACATGATCTCGTTGATACTCGGTATATTACCAGATCATCCATGTTTGCTTCGTACCTTCCATTACTCCATTCATCTTTATTAAGAGTAACAACTGGAAAAGGTCTGGTGAGTAGAAGAAAATATTTTTTATCACAAACTGATAAGTATAATGATGTCTTAAAAAAATATATTCAAGATTTTCATTGTCATCCAAAAATGCCATTACGTATAGAATATTCTACCCAATATAATGTCGACTTCCCATATAATCGAAAATGTTTTAGATACATTTAGTACAATGAACTTGTATTCTAAATGTTCAATTTTTCATTTTAGTAGGACTCCATACATTATTATTGAACGATCATCATGAGACAGCTTCATTCATTTCATTAATTGTTCAGATCATTACTTGTTAGTTGTCATGATTAAACGTTATACTGGGAAGTTTAACATATTTAATAGAATATTAGAAGATGTAAAAAAAATGCGTGTAGTTGGATTACAAACGTTACGTACACATATATAAAAAGAAATAATGTTCTTTCATGCTATTGCTTCAGGGATAGTATTGCTTTTGCGTGTGAAAGATAAATTAAGGTAAAATTATTAGCATTATGGCTCAGTGAGAACATTATCGTAAATCTTGGATTTTTGCGGGCGATTATAAAACACGATCAATGAACGTATGTATAAGGCAAAGAATTATTGTTTCGAGGTTGGTATATTAATTTTCATTTAAATAAATGTTACAAATTTTTCGGAATCAAAAAGCTCGGAAAAAACTAGATCAAACATTTTATTTTAGTACTTTAGTACAGTAATAATTCAAATTCTACAATGTTTTATACATATTTATTGCCGATTCTACGATATATTTAATACATCGATGCATCAGTTTTATTGATAAATAGCTATTATTGATTGATTTAGGCAATCGAAAGCAATTCGTCAGTCTTGTATTAGCACATCTATTGTTGTTAATATTGCTCATTGCTATCATTAATTTAAACTTATTAGTCAGAGATTTGCAGCTGTAAGGATGAATAGTGATTTGAATTATTTACATCAAAACTCAATTAAACAACGTCTTGCTTTCAATTCTGTTAAATTAAAAACGATTTTGTTCGGATCAAAAAAATGTATAGTAACGTACCTATCTAAATGTTTAGCATTAAGAATAATCATATCAAACCACTGTATATTCCTACTGTATGATGCTATTTGCTGTACCTTATTCAATTTTGCTGGAAATTTAGATCTTCCTGTTATAGCTTCATATTCTTATTATCTATAGTTTGTATTATGCTGTTTTTCACATTCATATCCGTTATCAGTTTTTGTTGTAAGTAGTCCACAATTTAAGATTTCTTTGAAGTTATAAAGTCGAAAATTTGCAGCTTATTATACAAGAAAGACTATTATTATATATTATATGGTACTAGGTTGCGTGGTGAATGATTAATATTAAGCTTTCATAAAACTAATATTTTACGATCGAGAATACTATCATCAAACTGTTATCTACATTTCCAATAAAGTAACTTTATTCTGAAGCACTAACTGTGACTAAAATGGTATGTACAATAGATACGTTTTATCGATTATCTTTTTGAGTGGATATTAAGGTATATATTTTTGTTGAACGTAATTGACATTCATTGTCAGAATATGACCAAATGTGTTTATTATATTATACCTCATTTAATATCTTTCTCGCCTTTCTTTGCCTGCAAGCATTTTATGTAATTTTCGGGTTTTTCTACTAACATTGTTGCTGCGTGTAAGTATTAATAATTATAGTGATCAATTAGTGACTTCATTCGCTTTAGCCGTTAATTTTAGCATTTTAAGTAAATGTAATCCACTTGCAATCCATTTGTTGTATTCAAGGCATTTTTTACCGCGCTAGCGAAATGAGGAGAAGCTTTGTAGTGCAAAACCAAAACTTAACTCTATATATTTTAGGAACATTTTCCAATAATGGTAGAATTTTGCTACTACCAATTTGTCTTATGACATTGACTAACGAAATTATTCATAATTATTATGGATACTCTACGTACTTCCGAAGAAATACAAAGTTCTATTAGGTAAGAGTGTATTATTGTGATTTTGTGTAGCCGCAAGTAAATATTTTTTCTTACAAGAAAAGTGTTGTCTTGCTTATGTTTTTCTGAAACAAGACAATATTGTTTTTGAGTTAAAACTGCAAAATTTGTATATTAAGTAAAGTCACTATATACTTAGTTTAAAAAAAAATATTGGCAAAGTTAGCAAATAACGAGTATGTTGATGGTATCTTTCGTTTCTGATGGTCCTCCTGTTTTCTAGATATTTGCTCTTGCTATGATAAATTTCCTCACCTTTCCTCCATCTATCACAAATGGGTAATAACTATATTGTAGTGTGATTTTCGTTGTTATAGATATTGACATACCAACAGATCTATACTAGTTATTGGCGATAACATTGGCGTCATCTATTCGCACATAGTCGAACTATTAGCGGTTGGCACACTAACGTCATATTGACATTCATCTTTTATCAGTCATATATCATTGGTAACTTACATTGCACAATATCTTGATTGCTTCTTTTTGTTTTGTAAATTTAGTTTCTGAGCTAGGAAAATGTTCCCAAAGCAGTATTGCATATACAGCCCTTGAGTGGAAGAGCAGAGAGTAGGCGATTTTGGTAACTTCGTGTGTATCTTTCCCTCATTTTTCTTATAGTGTAACTTACTTTTGCAAGTTTCTTTGTCGTTTCCAACCGAAAAACCATATAGTATTTTGCTTATTTTCTTGCATCTTTTTTGTTTTGTAGAAAGTATTACTTGCCGATTTTTTGTATGATTTTGATGTAATCCATTACTGTTAAACTATCCCTCTGCTTTCTCTAATCTATGTAATTTGTCACTAAATTATGGCCTTTTCTTTATACATGTGTTTTATTAGCATCATGTGTTTTATTATCATCCACAGATAAACACATTTTGTCGCAATTTTCATTATTGGGTAGGTCATTTATATAAATTATAAAGAGTAACATTCCCAATGCTGATTCCTTAGGGCGTTCCTGTGGTTATATCTATCTTTTCCAATTCTGTACTATTTGGAACCATCCATCTCTTATATCGGTTAGGTATGACTTTAATAATTTGTGTCTCTCTTTTATTAACAAATCGTTAATGATACTATACAAGGTTTTCGTTAGGTCACAACATGTCAGCATTGATTTATCCATGTCGTCAAAAGCATTTGTGCGTGTTCCAACAAGATAGTTGAAACAGATAGTGCACATTTTCCTTTTCTATGGCCATATTGGTTGTTGTTTAGCAAATCGTTTGCTTCGAAGAAATTAAATTATCTGTTTTTTAAGCCACTTTAAAAACTTTCGAAAGTTATCTTTATTTCATATCTTGTGTATGGAACCTATTATCTCTTGTTGCTCATTCTTGACTTGTTCCTTTCAAGAAAATAAATTTCATTACACTATGGTCACCTTTCGGCTGCATCCTGTTTATCTGGCATATTGGAGGTTAACTTATTACTATTATAATTATGGTAAAAGGTGCAGCCAAATTGTTCTTCATTTCTGTTACTATTAACCTGCCCAAAGGTGATCTATAAATCGCTGTAATTATCAGTTTTTTGTTTTTCCATGTTATATCGGCTAATTCTATGTCTATATCTGTGCAAAAGTGTTCCAGTTGTATTTTTTGTGTTTATAATTCGTATTTGACGAGTATAACAGCCGTTTATCAAAAGTTGCTTTGGCAATCAAAGTTGGTAACAACCACATTTCTAAAAAATAATGTCTGCAGATTTCAATTTTTATTAAATAATTTATGAAACTGATAGAAAAATTCCAAACTTTCAAACATCACAATGTTTATTAGTTCCCTATATTCTTTTAACCAAAACTGTTCCAACTTTAACTTTAAGAAATTCGAGATTCATCATCTCTCTGGTGTCTGGTTCATTAACGACATTTACCTTCTTGTAATTGAATCAAATGTGCGTTAGCGATTCCAAAGGCATAATCCACAATATGTTTGTGACGAAAATAGTTGATAGAGTTGATTAACATCAAACCGGTCAACGATAATTATTATTTCGTAAGTTAATATGTGAGTGTTTGTGGTTTCTTTTTTAGGATTTGGAGTGGTAAGATCACCTAGTATTTTCTTATACACTGAAAAAGTTTCTTGTCAAGAGTACTAAGAGGAATGCAAACGAAATGCTAAAGCTTAAGCTATAAGAAAGAAAAATAAAGCGATAGTAATGGCAGAAATATTGTCTATATAAAGAAGTACGCATTGACAAAGAATATATTGAAAATTAGCAAAAAAAGTAACTCTATACACACATATTTTACTCTGAGTAAGCTGGTATAGACACCAACAAATTTATAATTATTAGTCACAGATCAAGTTTAGCGATTACAGTTTAGTTTTTGTAAAGCAAAACAAATGAATATTATTTATTCTCTTCATGAAAATTAGCCGTCCTCGGAAAGAAGGGCAAGAAAATTATCAACCGTGCGGTTACTTACTCCGCTATTTTTTTCCATCGCATCGGTCGTAAACATTTACAAATTTACCCAGATTTAACAGACCCAAGCTTTTATAGATATGTCCTGCGAACCGCTGAACATGCTCTGACATTAATAAGCCTCGCAAATCTCGCCACCCTTGGTAGAGAGCGTTCTGTTGAACAAAAGCCTGTCGCCGTTGCTAGAATCATTTGTTTGTGTAGCAGGAATAAGGGTGAGAAGAGTATTGCGTTGGAGGGTTCGCTGGTTGAAGTGCGCTGCGCGGTGGCAATGAGGAATGAATTACAGGCACGTGGCGAACGCACGTTCTGAATAAGCTCTATGCGTTTATAGGCCCGGGATTCCAATTAATAAACTCCATTATCAAGCCTGATAGCGTATGTATTGTATATGCGGATGTCATCTGTGGGGAAGGCCTAATTTCGTTAGGGTAATGCTATTAGAATAGTGCAATTTTTGAACAATCTCTGCAGTATATTAGAATTATATAAGGGAAGTGGTAATTATAGTAGATAGACACAGTGTGTATGTACCTAGGTACATTTAGAGGATCAGTTTCAGTATTTGGTTTCAATTAATTGTACACTAATTTCGTAAGGTATTTTTTTATATGTAGTGGCTGCTTAGTTGCAGTGAATTCTTTAGCTGTATCGCTTGTTTAATTATCACTGCAACTTTCGCGGTGTAGTTTTTGTGTGTGTAATTGTGTTCAAATAGCCTTGTGACAGCATTATACCGTCTTTTATAATGCCGCTCTTTTCCCAACAGCGAATGGTAAGTCAATCGGGATTTAGGAGATCGGAATATCTAGTATGTATCAGTCATAGATGGATTAAAATGTACTGAGTGAGTTATTCGGACACTAACTATTTACCTTTGCTTACTTTCGTTTAAAACTTTTCTAATAATAAGTAGTGTATATCGAAAGTTATAGTGCAAAATACTGCGTAGAAATCATTAAATAGCTGTCTCAAAATGGCAGTTCTGTTATGCTTACTCCATGTATGTTATGCAATTTAATAAATATTTAATAATAGTAGTAATAATAAATGTCTTCATTGTAGCATAAAATTATAAAAGAACACAAAAGTCAATGAAAATTATATTAGGTACAAACAGTAGGCGTGATCCAGCTATAGCTGTTCTATTCAACCTACGGTATATGCAAATAACTAAGACTACTGCCTAAAACTAAAACCAAAAAGGAAAAACTAGTATACGCTCTGTTTGAATGCCATATATATATAATTGCATTTATCGCTTTTATTATATCAATAAGTCTTGTTATCAGTTAAATTAAAGTCAAACTCAGCAAGACTATTGTCAAATAAATCGAGAACAAATGCAGAATTAGGTTGTAAATGAAGTATACTACTCGTATTAACAAAATAATCATTTATATTGTTCACGTCAGAAAGAGTAGATGGAAGTTCTATCTGTAAGTTCGGAGATGACAAGTTCAAGTAGTTTAAGTGTTTCCACAAATGAGTATTGGAAATATTGCTTGAAATTGTTTCATAATAATATTTTTTTCTCCCTTCTATGGCACGCAGTGGCAAAATTTCGAAGGGACTTGTAATAGTCCCGATGTGATGGAAATCTAGTTTTTTGAAACCTTACCCTAGCCTCGTCTCTCAGATTAAACAATAATTTCAAATTGTCCGTCAGCCATGGCATATATTGCTTAGTAATTGGTTTGTTAATGATTGGCACATGTACGTTAAATATGAGGTTGAGGCATTTGTTAAAAACTATGACCTTTTCGTCCACGTCCGCCAAAGCAATAATATTATTGAACGGCAGAGTCCGTAAGTGTTCTTGGAACAAGGAAGCATCGATATGCTTTTAGTCACGATACGAGATTATACGAAGGATAACAGAATATGAGTTGCAAGATAATAAATAATACGACATATCGTGATTCGAGAAGTCACAAATCTCCACGCCCGCAGCCACCACATCCTCAGAAGTCGAAGTTATTATCAAATCCTGTAAGGCAAAAAACCGGATCGATCTATTAATTGGTACAGTCTTAAAGTATCTAAAAATTCGTCATTTTTCACCAAAGCATTCACTGTATTTTTTTTCAATTACAAGTTCAAGAAAAACGCATGAGACTCGGCCACACTCAATAAAAGTTATGATTTGGTGTGATATCTAACAAGGAAACACGGGCAAGTGGTGGTGACCGATTTAAATGAAATTTGGTGGGTTTGTAGACTGATGCAGTGTAAGAACAGCGGTAACTTCCATAGATGCTAAATCGCTTGTTTTCGGGGGTGATGGCGACCAAGAGCCAACGCTACCTTCCGCTATTTGCTTCAATATCTTCGAAACTATAAGATATATAAAAAAGTTAAGACAAACTTTGCACAAGATAACAGGACATAATTCAACAAAGAACATAAAGAACTGCAGTAAGTGTGGTAAGAAAGAGCATGTAATAAATAAATGTCCAGCTTTCGGTAAGATCTGTAATTATAGTAAAATTCAAAATCACTTTGCGTCAGTTTGTTTTAAAAAGAAAAAGGCTAATACTAGTGACAAATATAACAAAATTAGTGAGGTTAAGGAAACAGTCGCAGATAATTTTTTATACGTAGATAGTGTAACTGATGATAATGTTATTAGCAATAATCAACAATGGTGGAAAATAATAATAAAATAGTTAGATTAAAGATATATACAGGGGCTATGGTCAATATACCTATTAAAATATTCAAATCTTTAGGATTTTCTGAGAATATTCTTTGTAAATCAGATATGAACTTACACTCATATACAGGGGATAGACTGACAGTTTCAGGTTATTGTAACATTCAATGTATGAGGAATAATAATCCATATAAATTAAATTTCTATATTGTAAATTCAAATACAGAGGCTATTTTGGGTCTTGACTCAAGCATAAATTTAAATCTTATTGTGAAGATTGACAGTGTCGAATCCAATGTTTACGAATATTCTGACTTAATTAAAGAATACCGAGATTTACTTTCCGGAATAGGATGCTTAGATACACCATATCACATTGAGATAGTTGAAAATGCTAAACCAGTAGTACACCCTATCAGGAAAGTGCCTTACCACTTCTAGAAAATTTGGATGAATTAGAAAAGTTAAAAATAATTGAAAAAGTAAACGGTGTCACAGATTGGGTAAATGCGCTAGTTTTAGTAAAAAAACCGGATAATAAATTACGTATTTGCTTAGACCCGCGCGATTTAAATGAGGTAATAAAACGCGAATATTGTAAGATTCCTACTTTAGATCAAATAAATCAGCAACTGCCACGTTTTTTAGCACTCTAGATGCTACGCAGGATTTTTATCAAATACCTTTGGATGATTCCAGTTCAAAATTGTGTACTTTTGGTACCGCATATGGAAGGTACAAATTCGTGATGCTTACTTATGGCATTAAATCCGCTCCAGAAGTCTACTACGAAACTAGGTTCAAAGAAATTTTTGAGACTGAAGGAGCTGATACATACATTGATGATTTACTTGTATGGGGTTCAACCAGACAGCAACATGACGAAAGACTGAGAAAAGTACTAGAACTAGCAAAGAAACATAATGTTAGATTCAACCTACAAAAATGTAAGTTTGGTCAATCACAAGTAAAATATATGGGTCACATTATTTTAGCAGAGGGTGTCGCTCCTGATGAATCCAAAATAAAAGCCATTTCTGAAATGACGCGACCGGTAAATAAACAAGATGTACAAAGGTTACTTGGTTTATTAACATATGTAAGTAAATTCATTGGAAACTTTTCTGAAAAAACTTCAACTTTGCGAGATCTTCTAAAAAAAGATACTGAGTTTGAATGGCATGAAACACATGAAATAGCTTTTAAGAAAATTAAAAACATACTAACTAATACACCTGTATTACAATTTTATGATGTTAACGCGGAAACTGTTGTGCCAGTAGACGCATCCATGTTGGGTTGCGGTGCGGTACCGTTACAAAATAAGCTTCTCTGCGCTTATGCATCAATGGCATTCACAGACACACAGTGCAGGTATGTACAAATCGTGCAAAAGTGCCCCACACGCTTGCAAAGAATGCTTCTTCAAATACAAAAGTACGATATTGACGTCAAATACAAACGTGCTAAAGATTTGGTGATTGCAGATGCTTTGTCTCGGGCTTATATAAATGACAAAATGTCGATTTGATATCGCAATTTCTAGTCATGTTTGTATGATAATATCTGAAATTAATATTACAAAGAATAAATGGAAAGAATTTCAAGAATATACAAAGGCAGACAATGAACTCAAATTGCTAAAGAAAATTATTTTAAACGGCTGGCCCAAGAGCAACAATCAAGTGCATAATAGCATAAAAAATATAGCCGGTACAAGCAGAATTTAACGATTATAGATGATCTAATTTTTAAAGACAAAGCAATTCTAGTTCCCAAAACTCTGCAAAAGAAGCTGATTGATAAAATTCACTATAGTCACATGGGAATCAACAAATGTCTTTCTCTAGCCAAAGAATCACTTTTTGGGTTAATATGAGCAATGATATTAAACAAAAAATTTTAAATTGCAAAATTTGCACAAAATATTAAAATTCACAACAAACAGAACCTTTAAAAAGTCATAATATACCAACACTACCGTGGAACAAATTAGGTTGTGATCTCTTTGAACTCGGAAATGTCAAGTACCTACTAGTAATAGACTACTATTCAAAATACATAGAAATATGTAGAATGTTTGAGTCAAGACACCACCAGCCTACATGTAATTGAATGCTTAAAAAGTATGTTTGCACGTTATGGGATACCGCTAACATTTGTATCGGATGGTGGTCCCCAGTTCGTCTCCAGGGAATTTAAAAAGTTTTCTCAAGAGTGGGAATTTACTCATGAAATATAAAATTCATAAAAGTAAGTGAATACAAGAACAAAAATAACCGTTCTTCATTTTTATTTCCCTGCAAAGAAAGGAAAGAAAGGAATGTAAAATATTATTTAGATTTAGACAGTAGTTCGGAAAATGTATCTGAAAATGAATTAGAGAATAAACAAGCCGAAGCCATAAGTGAAACTTGTCCAGATCGTGAAAGCGTTAATGAAAAAAGTAGTCAGTTCGGAGGATGTGGAAGAGGCGTTTATATCACGCGGGAAAGTGACATCTTCGGGAAGAACAACGAAACCTCCTCAAAAGCTCGACCTCTAAGAGAGGGGGGATGTGGGGTGGCACCACTGCATATGAACTGATGTAATGCGTTGTTAATAATTGATGATTCAATTACGCCCCCTGGAGGCCATTTCAGAAACTCGAAAATAATTTCCAGCATTTTCTCTTAGCCGATTTACTCAACAATTTTTCTGTTTCAAATTTCTAGGTACACATAACAGAAGCTTTTGGGATTTTATTTGTATACGCACCGGACATTATGAAATAAAAAGATGTTCAGCTATCACATACAGACTTAAATTGAATCTAACGTGCTGTGCGTATCTCCTTATATATGAATACAGTCGCAAATCTGCAAATTTCTAATTAGGAAGCCAATGAAATTTCATTAGCTTCAGAGCTCAAATGGGGTGGTTTAAATGCTGTGACGTAGGAAACAGGCAAGAAAATATTCAGATATGTTCACTCCATGCTCGGCACTACAATATACCTTGTAATATCTTTCTTATATAAAAGTCACTTTGAAATTCTGTAAAATTTAATGTACTTTTTGAAAAAGTTTACAAAAATTTTTCAAAATCCTGACATGATGGAGCGAATTTAAAATTAGTTTCAGAATCATCATGAAAATCGACATAAACTACACCTAATGCTGTATGAGAAAAATGAATTGTGTTGGACAATGTAATAGATTACATTAGACGCGACTAACTCGGCTTGTATCTGACGTCGTTTGTTATATATTAAAGGACAAAGTTCAAACAATTTATTAATATAAAATTCTACGAAAGCTCTTCGAGCTTACGTGCATTATGACATTTTAGAATCTTTGATATCTTTTCTCTTATATCAAAGGAAAGCTCGGAATGAGTAGAAGATAAGAGCTACAGTAACAATGGTATACGAAACAATCTATATAAATATAATGCTGTGAAGATGATGTGATGTTTCTTTCCTTATTCTTACTTTATTTGTAGGTCGAATTATAATAGAAAATATTGTGTGGATTTTTCTGCGACCTTTGAAGACACATTTTAGGTATAAAAGTATTATAAAAAATAAAAATAGACAGAGAGGTAACACATAAAGCAAAATTGTGTAAATTCTAATTCAATTCTAATTTCAGATAAACGTTGTAACAATCCTTTTGATCTCTTGTAATATTGCTAACTTAGATTATTAAAGACCTCAGATCTCATTAGATTATGTTTTGCAAACATGTCCTGCAGCGTTTGCTTTTAAGACAATTTTCCTTTGCTTACTTGTTGTACCTACAACGGGTTACTCAACGAATTAATCAATTTATTTCTGTTTAGTTCAAAACATAGATTTTCTGTTTGTGTAGTACATTAAAAATTTATCTGTAAATCGATTAAGGCAGAATTTTGAAGTTTGCCTGATATCTGTTTGAAAAATTAAAGGTTTTGTTGCAATCTATTTGCCACTAATATGGAGCCTTTATCAATATTTGTCGCTACGATTCCTTAATTATACTGAATCCATTGTAATATACATAGACGAATGAAATTAAATTTAATTTCCTACAATAAATCAACAATTTCTTCCATATTGACAGGTTGTATTTTCAATGAAACATAAACATAGTATGTACATCACTACGGTCGTAATTTTAATTGAGCCAGTACAATATACCACACACAAGTAACATTGAATGGTGGTTGCCTTTTTTAATTCTGTTCTAGTGTATAACATAATAGACGTCACCCTATTGATACCGACAATAATTGTATTAAACTTAACAATCCTATTCTTCTGCCACAACAGCGAAGGAAAGTGATCTCTTCTTAGGACATGTAATTCCTTTGTAACATTTGTCCATTTCTGTCACTGCTGCAGTTGTGATTTACAGGATATTCGCAATTTTTATAATAATTTTTATTAACGTGACTATATTATAAGTCAGGAATTGTTTAGTTCAAAAAATTATCTTCGTTTTCTAAATAACAAAGATATAATTGTAATTTAACAGCTTCATAGTCGCAGAGGTAAGAACGTCTGGTCATAGGTAAGGCAATAGTGGTGCAGAGCTAGAATTCGCGTCGTCGCGTCGGTGACGCTTGTGGCAACGTTTCGATAAATCTGTACTTCGGTTGGGCTATACTTCGCTGTTGGAATATAATTAATACCACAATAATACACTTTTCCTTCGCACGGATTTTTAGATGCAATTTGTTTCTTGTCAAATAAAATCTCATAGAGCATTTAGAAATATGATCGAAACCAAAGAGCTACCTCACAGTGTACCGTCGTTCCTACTCTTGTGTAGGTCCAGACATATACAAACATCAACAAGTATGATCCACTAGTTCAACGCACATATGTAAAAATCACTACATTAGAAAAGAATAGCCTAAACGTGAATCATTTATTCATGGGCAGAAAAATGTCATGAAGGAAATACCATTTGTGAGTGGATGAAAGCCATTCTCCATGGTAGACAGGTAGAAGCAGCACTGGCGAGAGATAAGATGCAGATGCCAGTTTCTAGAGGATGCCCACAGAGGTGAACTATACTCTCTATTGTGGGACATGGTAATTGACGAATTGGTCGTTCTGCTAAACAATGCAGGTTTCTATACACAGGGATATGCTGATGACATAGTGATACTTATAATCTCGGAACTTATGCAAAGAGTACTAGAGATAGTAGAAGGGTGGTGCAAAAAAGGTGAACTTTGGAGCAAACCCGGAAAAAATTGCACTTGTACCCTTCATCAAAAGGACGAGATTGAATGACCTGAGAGTACCGACTGTATACATCAAGTGATACAGATTAGTTAGGAGGGTAAGTTCTTATGAGTGACCTTGAACTCGCAATTAAATATGAACTCACATATGAAAAAAAATGACCGACAAATGTAAAAAGGTGTCAATAACAACCCGTAGAACAGTTGGAGAAAGATGGGGACTGGTTATACAGTATGGTAGTAAGACCCATGATAACTTACGGCTGCGTGATTTGGTGGCCGAAAATCACACAGAAGCATGCGATAACTAACCTCTCGAGAATTCAGAGACTGGCATGCGTATGTATAATTGGGGCTATTAAGAGCACCCCAACGACTGCTATGGAGACCATGCTAAACCTGTCTCCCCTCGATATTTTTATTATGGGAGAGGCTAGAATGGGTACTATGTGTTAGAGCACACCAGAATAGAAACAACAGTAAAAAACCCAATCTTTGATATGGGCGAGGGGAGGCGATCTGCATTCTCCAAACTAACATCGAAATGTTTGCAAGACCTAATTGTTCTGGCCAGAAACAACAAGGTCATCTTGGTGTGCCAAAGTGAGCCAGGTCTAAGTATTACAAAGAGTGTAGTACGTGGTGCAATTAATGAGTGGATTATAAAACAACACCAACTAAATTGGAACCATGAGCTGGACAAAAGCACAGTAAACGGATGATGGAAGGGCGTCACAACGATTAACTGCTGACTAACTTGGATTAAACAGGACTCAGCTCAGGGCAGTAACGTGTCTATTAACGGGACATGGCTCTCAAGAGGTCACCTGCACAAGATGGGGATCTATAAAGATGAATCCCTATGCAGATTCTGTAATGAGTAGGAGGAAACAGCCTCTCATATCATCTTCGAATGTGTAGCACTAATTCAACGTAGGGTTGCTATGCAAAAGCGCATTTGATTTACCAATGGAGAAACATTTACCAAATAGGCTTTTAAACCTGATCGAGGGAACTATCCTGCTTGAGTAAAATGAAATCAAGGTAGGAATCATACAATAGGCCCAGTGGGCTGCAGTGTACCGCATAATAAAAGACTGCCCTGCCTTGATGGTAATCAATCAATCAATCACTTCCTGCACTCGCACCTAGACATCTTCCTGGAAAATATTGGCGCAGTGAGCGATGAGCAAAGTTTGCCAACTTTTATCAGGAGATTTCATTTCCGTGAAAAGAGATACTATGGCAGATGGAATCGTATACACGCCGATTATTGTTGGATCATCAAGAAGGAAGCTCCACAGAAGAAGTATAGCAGAAAATCGTCATTTCTTACTTTCTAAGTAAGTGAGAATACTTGAACGTTGTGTAGTTAAGAAAGTATTAAAATGTTTGAATTTATAAATGGTTGTCTTTAGGGAACCTTGTGGGGTGGGGAAAACCAATATTTTATTTGAAACCAAGAAAAGGTTTTCCTGTTCTTAAGAGTAATTTCTCACAAAAATGTTGATGTGTTTACATAAATAAATAGCAAATATATGAATTAAATTTAAGCTTACAATCATTTACACCCAATATGTTAAATTAACTACGCATATGTTTTCTGAAAGTACAGTTGTTTTATATTAATATGAGAGTGGAATGAAAACACAACCTAAAATAGATTGGTAATTAAAAATACATCATTTAGTCCTCTTTTATTGGTATATAGTTAGCGCTGTATTACTATAGACACTATCTTTAAATATAGAAAGATTCCGTTCAAACAAAATTCAGTTAACGAAAACCGGAAATAGATTTCTAACAAGTTTTAATTGCAAAATTACATACTAATTGGCGTTCCAGCGGGAATAGCTTCATTACGTTCTGCGGAGGTGTGTTAGCAATTCCATTAGCGATGATTGCATTTAAATTGGTTAAAAACTAGGATGTATTTATTTAGACTAAAAGTTGCCATGGTTTTTTATTCACTAGAGACGCGGTGGATTTTAAATTAAATTGTAAAAATTCATTTTATATTAAACTTGAAACTGTAGAGAGCGTGTTATGGTGGTACAGTCAATATCTTTTTATGTACTAATTATTCTATTGATTGTGTGGGATATGGTATCTGTATTGATTTTGTTTCGGATATGTTGTTTTATAAATAAATTCGTTATTTATGTGTTTACTACCATTATTGGTTCCTGTTTTCGACAAATATTTGCGAAAATCTATTCTAAAAATCAGGCAGTAAAGGACAAATACGCATTGAATATGCTAACTAAAATTACTAGGCGTATAATTAAATTTTATAATTGATTCAATCAAGATTAATTAAATTTTGTAACGTATTTAAAGAATTTTTAATAATAAAACGTGATATACAAAGATACGTGATTGGGTACTTCCTTATCTAAACTATTGATACTGTTACTAATGTTGCTTACCCTTGGCCGATATACTATTTACCTTTATAATAAAGCATTAATGCAAAATATCTATAGTTCCAATAATCTCTAATAACTCAAAAACTAGTAAAGTTAGGTATACCATACCTTAATACGGATCGATTGGTACAA
>CM043021.1:33492613-33642151 GCA_023690525.1 Holotrichia oblita | reverse complement strand
TTTATGTAAACTCTCTTAGTTAAGAGTGCGATAAGCTGACGATAGTGTAAAGGCGATTTAGTTGTTCTGGGCAGTACTTACACAGGGGACTATTTAGTAATATTCGTGAAATTTCAAATTTCGAAATACAATAACTAATATACAGATCGACTCTCTGTTACGTCAACGATAGAACAGCGCATGTATACGTACAGTGGCCAGCTTTTAAATCGACACCACCGCAAGCTAACGTCGACCTTATCTACTAATAATAATATCTACTATAAATCCTAACTGAATGCCACACAATGTAACCCCCTCTACATTGTTATTAAGGTTTAGGAAATTCCGTAACGGTATCGATTATGCTGCTGTCCACTGTACATTTGTACTCAGAGTAGTGGGATATTATACTACCGAAGAGAACTAAAATGAGAAAATCTGTAACGTAGGTACCGAGACTCTAAAGTGTCGAGGTTTAGTCTAGTACCGTTGCAGATTTTCTCGTTTTCGTTCTCCTCGCTATTCAATGCGCTATTCAATTGTTGACTTACCAGAGAGTTAATCTGTATATATGTATATAAATATATTATTAAACAGCAATACAATAAAAACACATATTTTTTGGACTTTTCAGCTTTTATGTTATGAAATATATAATTTTTTACGTTTTATACATAATGGTCAAATACATATTAAATAACAATACAATTCTAATAATAATTGATACTCTGCGATAACACAGTTACAATAATTGTGGTAATAATCCATAATAATTGGCATAAACTACTTTAAATTTCATATATGTACTTAAAACAATACGGATTCACATACTTTGAAGATCATCAAGGTCAGTGTGGTCTTCCTGACTTTCATTTAAATCAATTATGAATTCCTGATGTGTATTGACATCTTGTAAATATCTATTTTCTATGTCAATTGTCAATTTTCTGGCGTTATATTGGCAATCGCTTATCTAATTCGATTTAAAACTATGTCGCTAAATTTTGGATGATCATTAGTGCGGCGAATATATTCTTTCAATTGAATCCAAATAAATTCAATCGGATTAAGTATGCAGGTATATGGCGGCAAACATAAAACTGTCCTGCGGCGATGATCATATTATCAACAACATATTCCTTTTGAAAAGTTGTTGTTTTAAATACTTCTAGTACTTGATATTTTGTGCAGCTTTCTTCATAATAAAAGTAATTTTGTTGCAAAAACTCCGATATTTCAGCCTTCGTACTATTCGAATTTGATAACGTCTTCATCGGTCGTGAGTGGTACTTCTTTCAGGTAACATTGGCAATAGATTTTTCTGGAACCACTCTTCAACTAATTGGGCTGTCATATCTATCCTACAGATGGAAATAAATCAGGAATTAAAAGATAAGTACATACAGGTCAGAAAATATATATTTTAAGTCCAGATTACAATTTTTTATGTTTTTTGCAGAAAGCAACACTTCGCCTACCCAACCAGTATCAGAACCAGCGTGTAAAATAATAACTTTTCCTCTGGATGGAGGTGCATCTAATAAACATTCCTGTGCATTATTAAACCATCCTTTATTTACGGTATCCGGAGCGTTGTACCAGGTATCATCTAAGTAACAAATAAACCGCCCCTCATCTCGAATTTTTTCATTTTAATTAAGTATTCTTGCCGTAATTTTTGTATCCTCGCCGATTCCATTATAACTCGTCTTTTATCTAGTGTTCCAAATCGGAATCCATATTGCTTTAATGTTCGCCATATTTTTGTTCTAGATGCTTGTATTTCTGTATTTTTTTTTAAGATTTCTTTGTAACCTATCTAATGTTTCCAACTTCACCCTGCTTATACATGCCCTATACTGTTATCACATTTAACTTTTTTTTGTTCTCAATACCATGCTTTACTATATTATAAACTGGGCTGTAGCACACACCAGTTAACTTCGACGTTCGCTTTATTATGTCATTATCTACATGTTCTGCATTTTCTTTCGTAAATGCTTAGCTTGAACTCCCAGATAAATCTTTTTTGCGGAACCATTTATATTGTCCGTTGCCGATTCACAGTTATCATTATTTATCTCGTCTTCCAAGGTCTCCACATTTTTTTAGTAAAATATTTGCTTTCCCACCTTCAACCTCAACTTATATTTTGCTATATACATATATACCGAAGAAATGTTATGCTCTAATGGCATACACCTAAAATGTATCGTTAACGCATCCGGAATTCTCTCATTTTTTAAATATTAAATTTAAACTTAGAAACTAGAGAGAGGAGAGAGAGAGAGAGAGAGAGAATAGAAGACTTAGGCTCCCTTTTTCTTGCACCTATAACTAGAACCGATCAACCCTGCGGCAACGTTTAGCCTGAATTACTTCAGATTGAGGGTCGAACCGCTGCATCTTTTTTGAAACAATATGTAGGTAAGCGTTTATTAAAATCTTGTCGAAAAAATGCCATATAATGCGATGATACTATTTTTTTAGTTTTTCGATCAATACGTAAATTTTTTTAGCATGTCAGCTTTGTTGACGGAACCCATATAGCTGTTGTAATGTACAACAAGTCTTGGGCAAACAATTACTTGCAGGGAGCCATACTTATTGCGCCGACTAGTGGTTACTACGTCCTCGGGATTATGATACCGGTTTCGCAAATGCAAGTTGCTTAGCAGCTAGCACAATTATAAATCCAAAAAACATAATTTTAAATACTCCTAGTGCATAGTGCAATATCTAACAAGCATATTTTATGTAATTACTTATATCAAAGTATCATGTGCTCGCTTTTTCAAAAAATAGGTAAACAATCATTGAACAGAAATTAAGTATCTGTCATTAATTGGCTATTGTATGGAACTGCATAGAATTTACAGAGTAAAATTACAAGAACAGATTAGAATAAGATTTTAAGAAATCTTTCTTACTGAAACTCGAACGGGACATAATTATAATGCAATGTCAAGTGCCGGACACTCAATTTCTGTCCAATGATTGTATTTTTGTGAAAACGTACGTAAGAGAATGGGATGCCGAGGAAGAGAACATCAGAAATTGGTACCAGTTGGACAATTATGTGCGGGAAAGGTGGGAGTTTTTTAGACAAGGCAACCTATGTTCTAATCTTGTCCAGTCAATGAACAGACGATTAGCCGAAGTGATTGTAAATAATGGATATTACACCAAATATTAGACATGACGTGTGAGGTGTTGCTGTTCAGTCAGGTTCATTATTGCTGTTTTAGAATTATTTTTTATTTATTAGTTTTATTTTGTCTTGCCTCCGTTGTGGATTTTTTAATTGACAAATATATGTTTTTTTGAAGTTATAATTGCGGTTGAAATTACGTCCAAAAAGATACAATTGGTATTCAACTGCGTAATTATTTTCATAAAAATTTTCAAATCTTTGCCAGAACATATAAATTTAAACAAAAATTATGAAAATTTAAAAATTATTTAATTAATTTATTTAATTTAATCATTCTTTTAATGAAATTTTTTTTTAATTTTTATATAATAAGTAATGAAAAATAATAATAATATACTAATATATCTCATTAAAATTTAAAATAATTGCACTAGAAAAGCACGTATTATTCATTATTCGAATAACCATATATCATAAACAATAACAGGTTTTTTTTTCCTCTATACGTTTATATGTTTATACCAAACGACAACTGTCATATCAAATATTATATATGTACACAGGAAAGTAGATCTATTTACCCGCTTGGCCGCAGGGGATTGCCGTCCCGGTATGTGTAAGGTTCACTTTTCTTTCTCAGTGTTCGTTTTAAAATGTCCGGCATAGTACATGATTTTTGTATTACTTGCAAACAAAGCTGATTTTAAAATGAGTTTAATGCAATTTTTGTTAAATTCGGTTTGCATCGCTTTGAAATAAATTTGTGAAGCATACGTTTTCAAGTTTATTATGATTTGCGAAATTTTGCAAATAATGAGTATTTATTATAAATTGCGTTAAAGATATGCATATGCATTCCAAGCAGTTTTATATGGATAACCATTATATTATAATTACTTAAAAACTTTACAACGATCAGTAACATCAAAACAAGTATTATAATCGAAATATCTTTTTTCTCCAAATTCTTTTAAAAAGTCGTTTTAAAACTAATTTCAAATATTGTTTAAAATCGATCCTTAAAATCAGTTTTAAATCGATTTCGTGTTAATCGACTTCAATAAAATTTGTTTGAGGAAAAAATTGTTAATCGATTTCTAATATTTGGCAATTTCCGCAACACTAAATTTGATATCTGGTGGTGTTTTTATATTATTCGAAAATTCTGATATTACATGTTTTGTCTATATTTACCCACGGTAAATTATTTTAATGCCTGAGTTTTTCTTTTCTTTTGGTAACAAATATATTTTATCTAGTTTGGTTTTTGTATTCATCTTGACAGTATTGGAAGAAGCTACTAATAATCGGGAAGGTAAGAAAATTTGATTGTGGTTGACTACTTTGCGAATAAGAGTAAATGGTTTTTCATGAAAGAAAACATAAGCAATTACTAATTATTATTTATTTACTAATTAAATTCAGGAACCATTTTTAAGACGGAAAATCCAAGTTCTGATGAAAATATATCTCCTTCTTTCATTTAATTTTAACCTAATTGCTATTACTTTTACAGAACTGTATAGTAAGCTACTATTTTATAATAATTATTTAGCACAGCAATAATAAAGTTTAATTAATGATTTAAATAATAACGTTGTGTTCAGTTTCGGCTGGAGCACAAAATTATTGTAGGAAAAGATCATGCTGTAATCAATCATAATATCAAGCGACCTATTTATGCTGTTAAAAAGCATTGACTAAAATCGTACCCAAGTAAAGCAATATAAAATTAGAGATGAGAAAAAAATATGATATATCTAAACCAGGAAGGAGACTGTTTCTGTCAGAAAACCAGAGATCAGCATCGAAGAACTATAGAGCAGTTTGTGAAAGATCAAACCAGAAAAAATCGAGGAAGAAAAACTTGGAATTGAGAGAAAACCCGGACCAATTCAATTTAGATTTCTAACATATACAATGATGGAAAAAGTTGATGGTTTCTAAGTTTGCGAAAGCTTCCAAGAAAAGTCTCAACATTAATTCTATATTAGTAGAATCTATAGTTTATTCAACATATTTTATTGCGTCTAACACTGAATACTGCAAACAGAACGAAGATCTAGCTACTAAATATCTAGTAATATTACTTGCCAGAATCATAGGACCATGAGTTTCTGGTCGCAGGTCCTGATGCTGTAATATATAGGAAGTGAATAGCAGAACTTGATATCCCAGTGCATCAAGATTCTTTACACCTGAAGAAAATCCTGAAGTAAATATTAATCACAAAAAAGAATAATACTGTTTATTTGCAGTATAGTTTCCTTATAGAATTAAATATGAAACAATTTTCAGAGACTCCCACATTGTAGGAGAATAGCAGGAACACGAAATTAGTCTCTTTAAATGTCTTCTTTCAGTGAATTTTCGTAAAGAAATAAGTAAAATGCATCCAGTAAATTCCAAATTTTAGTTTCCTCTTGGCAATACATTTTAACTGTTTTTGTAACCTGTACAAAATACCAAAACTTGTTTCAAGAACGATTAACTTTTAAACAGTAATTGGAATATTATTTGAGTGTAATGTAGTGCACAACAAAGAACGTTTATAGCTCAAATAAACGCCACCGCGTATTTTATTTGAAACTTTAAGTATAATTATTTGAAGAAATGTGTTTTATTATTTATATTTAGTAATTTATGTCCTTGACTTGAATAAATATGTACGGAGTATGTAACGATCCACTGCAGAAATAATTCTGGGCAGTATGATCAAGTATGATAAATCGGAGACTGTCTATCTTATCAGATTAGTATTTGATAGTTGTACATGAAGCTGCCGAATTTGCTATAAAAGTACTACATTGACATATATAAATTCCAATGATATAAACCGGACAAAACCGCATTCAAATATGTATATGGAATAGTTATTTTGTAGTTTATTTACTACAAACCCCTTGAAAACGCTAAACTGAATCTAGAGCCGTCAAGTGCCATCACACACTCTACTAGTTTCTATGTAGATATACCCTGCAATTTTTTTTATCGATTTCTTGATTTCGCTTGAGCGTTTTCCCCTGATGCTCGTATGAGTAGAGTAAAGTAATTGCACTTACGGTACTGTTATTTCGATATATGGAATATTCGATTTAAATAAAATAAACCTGCTCACTTTCTTTATGTTTTGCAAGTAACGATATACAGAATGTTAGGTATTTAGATTTGTTCTATATATTTTTTGCGTACTCTACTCTACTCTATGAGCAACATGGCAAGCTCTTTGAACAATCTTGTTACATTTTCTATGAATATAAAAATGTTAAATATCCAAGTTTGCCTAACCACTGCGGCCATCGACCCGTTAAAAGCAACCCGTTAAGCAAATAATAATAATAATCTTTATTTGTCGTGAGTTTATGGTGAACGCCATTGTTAGTATCACGTGTGTTTATCAAATAAAACAGAGTAAACATATATGTAGACAAATTAATAAAACAAAGAATCTAAAAATTAGGTATCAGCAGAATCGGTAAACAAACAACAAGCATAGGTACATAAAAATATACTAGGAAAATCTGCTAAAAAAAAGTACTCAGCTGTGGAATAAAATCTGTGTTGCAGCAAATAAAGTTTTAACTTGTTCTTAAATTGTGCTAACGAAGTACAGATCTTTATCTGACCAGGACGTTTATTAAAAAATTGTACAGCTTTGTAATATGGACCTTTCTCAAATAAAGTGGTTCTATGTCGCCATACATTTATATTGTGCCAATTATGGGTATTCATTGTGTTATAGACGTCATAGTTTCATGTGTGAAGCTATTTTCATTTTTTTTGTAAAAGATTAATACCTTAAATATGTACCTATAGTGAAAACAGGCAGAACGCGACGCTGCTCCAAATACAGCCTACAGTACGGAGTCCGCGGAGCTCCCACCATGCATCTATAATTTTTTGAACCGCGTTTCAATTCTTCGAAGAAATGGTGACATTTTTCGGAGAGCTGAAATCGGAGCGACTTACCATTCACTCACCACACATTAAAAAATCTTAATCTGGATTCCACATACACAAAATAGAACATTCTAATGGAGTCCCGACTACGTAATTGCCTAATTCCGTATAATATCGAAGGCAGTCTACCTTGCAATTGTTGGCAATGCTCTTCGTATCTCAAACGGGAGTCCACCGTTACTTCAAGGAAGTTAATTGAAGAGGATTGCTGCATTATCTCTCCCTTGAATGAAACATCGAGACCATCCTGATTATGCGAGAAATATGTGAACCGCATGACGCGTTTTCTATGAATTTAATGTAAGAGCCCACATACCACACTAACGCCCCATGCTGTCAAAAAATGTTCACCTACGTCAAAGAGATTTCATCAGCAACTAATCCCGACACCATGACGCTTGTGTCGTCCGCATATTGTAACATCTTATCGGGGCTAATCGGAGTACCCGACTCGTTACTATACATCAGGAAGGATATGGAGAGAAAAGAAACATTAGTAGCGTCATTCTCTCCACTTACTCAAACATAACTCTTACGGTTTGTTAGAAAAGAATTTTCTCCAAACGGTATCAAAAACCTAAATAATTGGAAAATTATTACAAATAGATATAGGAAATGCTTAATACAGTTCGATATGGAATTTAATTCTGCTTAAGAATACTCAAAACAAAACGGACCGTTGTATTTCAGAAAACCGAGTTTTAATGGTCTGATGTTGTACTAAAAGACAATGAAATTTTCGACAGCCTATACAGTAAGCCACTAATTCTGAGAATTCTAGTAGAAACGTCATGATTTCTCATATTCACAAGCTCAATTTGAGAATCTTTCCTTAAAAAATGGCGACGGTATAGGTATATAATTTTTACATCGTGACGTAAATTTAAAAACTTATAGAATAACGTAATTTCTGTCACCACGTTTAATCAATAAATGAATTTACCTTTACTTAAATCGATTACGTATTTTAATATTATTAACAATGTATCTGCGCGTTATTTTTTGAAAAGATATTACATTAATATTTATTTTGTTAGAATAACTGATTTATTTAGCTCGAGGATCATCACTGATGTTTTAGCATGTTGGGTGCGTAAATGTAATAGAACCTTCTAGAATTACATTTCGAACGGAAACAAATACGTTTCCATGTTGTTTACATTATACATATGTAATTAAGGTATATTAATTAACCCATTTAAATTTTGCGGATCTGTTATATCCCGCTGCTAATATTGAAAAATACAAACAAACGAATGGTTGGTAATTAAATAGGTACAATTAATTTCAACGTTCCACGGGATTCATTATAATAATATAAGATTTTATATCAAATAATATACAGGGTGGGGCAGTAGTGCGAGGAAGTCCAATTACTCCTATGTTATAAGAGAAATGAGAAAATGTTATTAAGATAAAACTTGAACCACATGGGGGGCTATAATCTAAAAATATTTTTAACTATACAGGGTGTCAAATAAAGACAGAGTAAACTAAACTTACTTTATTTTATATGGAACATCCTGTATATTTTTACTGTTCACGATTCCTCTAGGTCTTACCTTTATTATAGTATAGGGTTTTGCTATGTTATTCAGTTTACTTTAGAATATATGGAAAGTTTTGCATGAATTTAATAACAAAGTTGAAGCCTCCTACCGTACTATGGCTTTCACATAAAATAATTTGTTTGCGCTAGTAACATTTCTAATGTGATCTTCTTTCATCAGAAATTATTTATTTAGCGGCGTATTCAATATTTAGATACAGGGCGAGTCATAACTTGGAATGTTTATTTTCTCACCTATTTCAAATAGAACGCCGGCCCTGTATTTTATTATTGGAGTAAACTCCTCTCTTCACGAACTTTATTATGTATTAAACATTCTCTATAGCTAAATGTGCTGGTTTTTGAGTGATTTATGTTTCTATAAGTAGAAAACATGATTTTAAGTAAAAACGTGTTTGATTCTAATTAGTTCAATAGCAATATTAGATGAAAACTGCCGCTTAGCTGGCAAAATACAATTCTATACCTAAATCGCTAAAATTATCATTATCTGCCGCAAAGTTGAGTGAAAACAATAGTATTAGCTATGATTGACCTGTATGACTATGATTGACCTGTGTGAAATTTATTTTAGAATTACAAGTTGCTTAAATGGGAAAATTACATAAAATAGTAAACACAAAGTGTGAATAAGATAACATTTAATTATGAAACTTGAAAAAAACAGGAAAAAGTAAAGTAGTAACGAATTAGAGAATTTAAAATTAATAATACTTTACTTTGTTAAACCATTTTATTTAATATTGTTTACGGCAGTTTCAATCTTCTTGGGGCATTCTAAATACTAAAGTCTTTAGTTGACCCAAGAAGGTTGAAACTGCAGTAAACAATATTAAATAAAATAGCTTAACAAAGTAAAGTATTATTTATTTTATATTACAAAATGTACCACAAAGTAATGGCTAAAACCATCGATTAATTAGAGAATTAGTTATTTTTGTGTATTTATTTTTATGGTCTCTCTATGGTCGTCATCAGTCAACTCTTGATGCGATTGCGCATAATATAGATGCATTTATTCTTCTGTTTAAACGGTATTGGTTAATTTAGATTTTTCATAATTCATAGTTTCAGTCCGACAAAACCGTTGCAAGAAAATTTCAAAAGTTTCTGTACTTGGTTGTCATCTACTAGAGAATTGCTGATAATAAAGTCTTCTTGCGAACAAAATATTCTTATTACTTTCTCCCAACACAAAAACCATATCAATCAATACTTCTAAACAGCAATAAAATTATTCTGTTATAACTTCAAGCTCGTTAATATCATCAATATCAATATTCTTCTTTAATTCCGTCTCAGATAATACTTAAGAATCTTAACTACTAATTGTTTTGCTACTATTTCCATTGTAAACAAACTGCAACCGTAGTACTATAGGTACTTTATTATTTCTTAGATTAGCATCACGGTGAACCAATTAAAATCAAACTCGTTTTTGTTTCAAAGCATGTTTTCGTTATAGAAACGCAAATAACTCACAAACCAGCATATTTAGTTATAGGGATTGTTTAATAAATAATAAAGTTCGTGAAGAGAGGAGTTTACTCCAATAATAACATACAGGGTGTTCCATTTGAAATAGGTGAGAAAATAAACATTCCGAGTTATGATTCGCCCTGTATATAAATATTGAATACGCTGATAAATAAATCATTTCTGATGAAAGGAGATCACATTAGAAATGTTTCTAGCGCAAATGAATTATTTTATGTGGAAGCCGTAGTACTGTGGGAGGGACCAACTTTGTTATTAAATTCATGCAAAACTTCCCATATCTTCTAAAGTAAACTGAATAACATAGCAAAACTGTATATTATAATAAAGGTAAGACCTAGAAGAATCGTAAACCGTAAAAATATATAGGGTATTCCATTTAAAATAAAATAAGTTTAGTTTACCCTGTCTTTATTTGACACCCTGTATAGTTAAAAATATTTTTAGGTTATAGCTCCCCATGCGCTTAAACTTTTATCTAATTTCTCTTATAATACAGGAGTAATTGGACTTCCTTGCACTAATGCCCCACCCTGTATATCCACCAAATAAATTTTCACTAATTTTTCTCTCTGTTAAATTTATATAATGTGACTCCATAAGAATAAGTTTACACCACTAAAATTGGTCCTTTCCACTAGTTTCCACGTTATCTGCATATGTACCTATGGCATTCTTTGGCGAGATTTCATTTAATTTCTATACAAAGATGGCATTTATTTGGCTAAATATAGATATTGATGGGATTTTTGTTGCGCCGTTTTATATTGATTTCTTCTTAATATCAGTATTATTTCTCAGTGACACATCAAGTACAAATTTACTTCCATATCAATTAAATAACCTCAGTACAGTTACTGCATGTAGAATTATGGAACTCTCAATCGATAACTTACTTGTTAGTACAATAACGAAAAGCACAAATAATAAACAAATTTGGCACAAAGAAGACAAATATATATACAGTGAGGTTTTTATAACACAGTACATAGCCCCTATGTTCGATTTTATTTGTCCCATGTCAACGCATGGGCAGTTATGCCACCAACATTAATCCTATTACAAACATACGTTTTTACGTTGTTAAATATTTGATTAACAGAGTGCGTATACATATATAACCTCGTTGATACTACGTCTGTCGGGATATTTTGTAGCAAACTGATATCGTATATTTTTATTACTGCTTCAATTTCAATTTTTTCGTCTTTAGAATACATTTTATCGATTCTTTTATCTTGTCATGACTTTAACAGTTATCGATAAGATGTTAATGTAGAAATAATATATAGGAGTAATGTTGGTTGCATAACTGCCCATGCGTTGACAGGGACAAAGAAAATCGAACATAGGGGCTATGTACGATGTTTTAAAAACCTTACTGTATATATAATCAGGCAATCATCATCAAATATGAAGTACAGTATGAAATAAACCAATCAAAGACACTAACGAAATCAGACCCAATACCTCCCAAGTATTATAAAAGGTGAACTACCAACAAAAAATATTATTAGAGTGAACACAAAGCCCTGCAAGAGTTCCGAAAGAATGAAAAGTTGATCTTCTTGTGGGCGGATAAAAGGGATGCTATTGTGGCAATTGAAAAGGAGATCAGAAGATACATGCCCTACTCGACCTAGATTATTACAATAAAATAACTAAAGGTTCTACTAATAAAATTAAACAATAAAAAGATTGCATGTCTACTGCGTATAAATTTCCTTATTTCAAATAGAAGTACCCAACTTTTTAATGATTTGTATTACCGAGACAAATTTAAGACTAGTTTGTCTAATAAATTTTACCTCTAAGCTAGATCTTTCAGAATTACAATTATTTGGGTCGGTCGTACGGGGAGTGTCGGATAATTGAAGCACATCAATATTTACATTTTAATGTTTTTTATTGGGACAAATGCATATAGAAAAATCTTTATACAAATATTTTTATAGTGAAAGCATATAAACATTTGCTCCTAGTAATACGATATTAGATACACATTATGCACATAAATAAAAAAATAAGGTTCATATAATTTACTACTTGAAAAAATCAGTAATTTGTTTTTGCTTTCGTGATTCGTATATTCTAGTCTTTATAAATTTCTTCATTTTTCTGAGCTGAAGAAGATTAATACCATTAGTAATATTCACTCTGCATCCCTTGCTTTTTGATGACTTCTTTTGACGATACATTCACCATTAGCATTATCGTTGCTGGTGTCACAGCCTTTTTCTGCAGGAGTATTATTAAGATCAGCATTAGCACCCATAAACTGGTATTTACTTTTTCGTGTTCATATCCTACGCATTCCTGTATGTTTTCTTTGCCTATTCATTCCAAACCATTGATTTATGACACTATAGAGGTTATGTTTTCAATTGATAATTCAAATCATCTTCTTTCTCAACTTCAGGATTTTCTAATGCGTTTCTAATATTACTTTCCCTCACACTATTCCAGGCACGAGCGACGGCACAAATTGCTTCTTTTAAATTTAGACATTTTCAAAAATTTATAAAGTTGTGTTGCCCTGGGATTTTTGAATTTCCTAATATCTAACTTGATTTTGTGTTCCTGATGTATAATACTGTTATACGATCTGTGCTGATTTTCAAACCTGAAGTAAACAACAGTTTTAATCTAAAGTTGTTACAAAGTGAAGACCAATAAGAATTACTCGGAACACTACTTTCTCTCCCGGCAGTGAGTGATTTTTAGACAATGCTTTCCAATACAGCCCAGTTTTGACTACGTTGTACACGTGCTTGCGTTTTAAGTCGTGTTCTTTTGTAATATTTTTCAAATAATAGCGAAATTCTACGATAGCTACATCATCCACACTCGATTTCTCCGCTTGAATGGTTAACTCTCGTATTTCATGGCACTTTTAACCTGTGCAGCCAACTAGAAGACGCGGAAAAGTTTTCTTTGATTTCAATAGAAACTTTTGGGCTTGACTAGTATATATAGGTCCTGATATCGAAACTCCTTGGGTTCTCTTCTCTAAGAACTAATTGGATATTGCTTCATAAAGTTGTTGAAAATTAGATTTTTCTGTCAGAAATAGCGTTTGCATTGTTTGCTTTCGCTACAAAGCTCTGTAATTCGACTTATTCTTCACAATATCACGCACCATTTGCTTCTATTATATTCTTTAGCCGATTATGCAACACCTGTCTAGTTTTTAAATGGCTGAAAAATATTAGGTGTAATTTTTATTCTATAGTGAAAATATTGCGCTTACACCGCTGCATTTCGTCTACTAAACTATACACTATACCACACTTGTTTAACACCACGGATAATTCGCCCACGGTTAACCGATCATAAATTTATGCACGGATAATCCGCCGCTCAAATGAACCGCGCACGGTTAATCGGGGTTCCACTGTATTTAAACTTTTGTGGAAAAGTCTTTAGGCTATGACAAGTAAATACAATTGTTAAAAATGAATGCATGTACAAATTTAAAATTGTAGGTAAGTACTTTGGAAACTGTTGTCTCAATATCAATTAATATTAAAAGTATTATTAGCTTTAGAAAACAATACCAGGTGCTCAGAACAAAATTCCAACGTTTTTATCCAGTAAATCTTAATATTTTCAAAAAGCAACTAATATTTTTCTTAGTTCTGTTGCATAGTACCTACGTCTAAAATCAGGGACAGAATGTATCTACTTCCCTACAGCTCAATGTCATAGCCCTAGAGTTATTTTGAAAAATATATTAATTTTGATTTTGTGGAAGAGATTAAACCGTGGAAAGTAAAATTAATAATAAAAATGCGTCACTAATGTAAATTTTCACACACAAATTTTTTTTTGGGTTATCTATGGCAAGAATGACTTAAAAGAAAACGCGATTTTTTAAAAATATTTTTTGTAGGCATTACTGCGTTACATTTTGTAGGTTTTGTCGATTATCCTAATACATTCCCAGTAGGTAATTATTATATTTCAGAACTCTTCGTTATTAAACGCAAATAGCGACATTTCTAGGTATTTAATGGCAGAAACTTAATATAATTAGTGATAGCTTCAGATTAAATTCGCAATGGTATTTGTCGTAGAAAAGTCAACCACCTAGTGCTGTGTTCGTTTGTATAGTAATTTTCACGCACCCTCAAGAGTCGTCAATTGAATTGTAACTAGAACAAGAATGTATTAATCACAAATGATTCCATAGATTAGGCGATTTTGCAAAATAAAATTCATTACTTTTTCTAAAATAATTCCATAATTTTCAACCTACTATGTAATAAATTAAAAAAAGTATTAGTTGCTATTTGTAAATAAATAGATATCAATATTTTCTAGATATAAAGTTTGGCATTTCTTTCTAAAATAACTACCTAACTTTTAAATTTGTATAATTTGTACTTTAGAATGTTTTTATAGTTTGCGGCTTTCAATTCTTTCACAAAAATTGAAATAATTTAGAAAGAACTAATTTTAGGGGCAACGTTTATTAGACAAGATTTGTCACGGAAATACAAATCTATAAAAAAATGTAATTCAAATTTAAAACACATTTCACCAAATCAGTACTTGCAAAATTTCAAATCATAATGTTTATTAGTTTCTTTTAACCCTGTCATGATATACTACTGTATACAGAAGAAAAATGAGGACGGTCTTTAGCCGGTCTTTAGACTTCTGCGTTTGGTTTGTCTGTCTTCTGTAATATAGTCAGTCTATCTCGATAAGGATACTTGTAATAATGATTCATGCCGAGCTGGTGTGCCGTATAATTGACGTAAGATATTGGGGACATAAGGTATGAATTATTGTTATCATTTTTATTAATATCTACACAGACTTAATTACCAGTATACCACTGAGTGTATTAACAATACCGATATAATAAAAGACGAAAAATCTAAAAATTAGGTATTTTGTAAAATTAGTTCCATCCGTACTGCTTTGAACTACATTAAGAAGGTGGTTACAAGAAACGATTAAATTTCTGCGTTTCAATGGTACAAATAATGAAAAAATATGCAAATTTTACAACATTATTTTTCATTCCATCACGAGGCAACATTTTTCAGTTATGGAACTGTAAGTAGTAATAAATTATTATGCTCCTTAAACTCCACAACAGATTAGATCAATTTCTAAGATCTGTAGTCTATAAATGTGGCTGTCAGAAAAGCGACGGCCGACACTTATTTGTTCAAATATTGAATTTGCGCGTTGAAAAAGAAGACGGAATATTTGAAATAGCTATTTATGTAACCAGTTATGAAATGGGTTATTTTGTGTAACGAAATGGAATATTTCCTGGAATATTTTCCTGCAAAATGACATGAGTTACACAAATTTTATTTATCTAATTTTGACACATTAAGTGACACTTTTCAAAACCGTATGACGTTAGGAAACGCTTTACTTTTCGTAACTAGTTACGTAATGAAAAATATTTCGTAACCAGTGATGTAATAGTTATTTACGATACAAGTGTTAAAAGTGCGATTTTATTTCACGAGTTAAATGTTTGCGACACGAGCGTTACCGAGTGTCGCAATTTTTGCCACCATTTAATTAAATTAATTAGGATTTCTACAAAAATTTTTGACAGTTTATCACAGAAATAAAATGTATCACAAATCAGAGGTGCCAGTTCTGGCAACGCACTGATATTTGAGAATTAGAAACGTCAAGAAAGTTTTGTTGACGTTTTTTATTCCTATTAAAATAATAAAACTGCATCTTGATGAGATTGATTGAAACTAATGATGATGCCCAATGAATCCATATTATATAGTAATTGTTGCAATGCTATAACTGTCATTAGCGTTATAAACATTTTCGCAATAGTGTTAAAGGTATTTTATAACACGCTTATGTCAGTTTATGTTATAAAACTCAACTTTTAATCCGGTTAGCTTGCCTTAAAAGTGTCACTTTTACAGTCAGTTGTATAAAAAATTCATTTCATCACCTGTCAAGTGAAATGTATTATTATCAATACCATGGAAACTGTCATTACTATTTAATACGATATATATGTCGTATGACATTTCTAAAGAAATTAGTTGTGACGTTTAATTTCAGATCAACTGGAAAATTATAAAACTATGCTCTGTTCAAAATTAGATAAAATCTTGTATGCAACACGTTATGAAATGTTATTTTTCTGCTTGATTTGTTTAATTACGTAATTTATTATTCATACTTTGCGATTTTATTTTTATTGTTTTTTTCGTTCTATTTTATGTATACGTTCTAGGATTACAATTTCTTACAAAACTTGTGATTTTCAAAGTGTACTTTTATTTATCTCAGTCCCAAATGAACATATCGTATTTGCATCATATACAGGGTGATTGGTGAGAATGGCCTATTAAAAGTATGATACAAACGATGTGGAATTTTAAAACAAAATTTTACAGTTGGATATGGTTGAATATGAATTGAATGGATATTTTTGAATAAATATCACTTCCGGTTAACCGGAAGTGGGCATCAATTTCGATTCTTTAAATAGCATTCTATAAAATAAATTATAGATTCGGCTTCTATGATCTATTTAATTTAATGCACCAAACTGTATTGTATATCCGCGCTTGTATATATAATTTTTTCTAGTTAAATTTTATAAATTTTTAATAGTTAAATGTAATACACCTCAACCTTGGCTAGAAATCATATGGTGTCTTTATCAATGCTCTATTATGCGGGCAAAGTGCAATAAGATCTCTTTGTTTTAAATATCGCCTAAATATCATGTGATACAAGTTTACTTCGGTGGTAAAAAACAAACAGAAAAAACTTCCCGCTCAGCCTTCAAGGTGTTTAGTTCCCGCAGCACTCATATTTATATTATTTGTAAGTTAGGGCCAGTTTAGTGAGCTTGTAATTAGTTTGTTTTAATAATCAGTATAACAGCCGTGTTTACCGGTGAAGAGTCGGCACGAGCAAAGAGGAAAACGTCCGAACCCAAGACAAATCTGCATCGAAGCGGTTGCTGCGAACAAGCCATCGCAGGAAGTAGATATTCAGTGGAGGAGATCTGCCACACGAAGCGTACGCAGAAGAAAGTATTTTAAACGTACTTGGCCAAAGAATTATTATATTTGTCTACGTAAATATTCGAGCTCATATAAAATAAATTAACTATTGAAATGATATGATATGAGGTTTGGCCCCTCTATTTCTTAATTTTGTTTACATATAAGTACATACTTATTTTATTTAATATAAGTGTTATTTAGTTACTTGTTGCATTTTTCATTTACTTACTTGCATATAAGTTCGAGTTTATGAGTTTATTTATTGTTAAAATACAAAAAACCTCCATTAACCGCACGTCATGGGAACATATGTACATATAAAGAAAAAATTAATAAGAATTTCTAAAGTATGGTAAGTACAAGTTTTCTTTATTGCGTTAAGAGTCACTGCTGCCTACATTTTGTTAGCCAGGGGAATTACTTCTATATTTCGGTATAGAGTAACGTTCGTCATCATGGGTTCACCAGGGGATTTGTTCATATACCGTAGCACTCAAGATTTTAAACATATATTTGCACAGATAAGGGCGGGAAAGAAACGTATTATTACAATATGGCGCGCCACCTCAGGGGCCGATAAATGATGCAATATTAGACTTATTTGTAACAAGTACATTGCCACACATTGTGCAACTACTTATACTATTGTGGCGTTCACAATCCCACCTGCTGGTACATGTCAAATAGTAGTCCACCTTACACATTTAATTCTATCGTCTTCGTATTCTAAATCCGGCATACTCGCTATTACGTTTTCTAGTTTCTTCGAAATACACCGTTACCGAAACGTACCTAAATGCGACATTTTCTAAGTATGTGTGTACTGACAAACACTCACAACGACGAAAGCTTTATGTTATAACGTATGGGTTACATTACTTTGACTGTTTCTTTCGTTTTTTTTTAAGTTTTCATGTAATAGGATAGCTTTAATCTTTATTACTTAGACTTGATTAAACACATGTAATTTTGTTTTGAACCTGGTTATGAATTAAAAAAACCGCGCATTAATTGAATTTTTGATCCAAAACTTAGCTCCCTCAAGTATGACTTAATGATTAATTTATCCATGTATGCGATGTTTATACTCGTACTTATAACTGTAAACTGTGTTATAAAATGTATATCAACGAAAATACTGTATAGCATGAATCCATAACTATATCGGTGATATGGTAGTCTCTAGAATTGAAAATCATAAAACATATTTTGGTAAGCATAGTGACAATCACTTATCACATGACATCAAAAAGGAAACTGGGGACATTGAAACCATTATTGGTTTCAAGGAGTTTTCTGGAAGGGAGACATTATTTTAATAAAATCATGTGAATTGTGTTTCTTAGGCTTTATTTATATTGATTTTAGGCACATGCCCTCGTCTAACATATTAATTTTTATATTAAATACATTCTGTATTTTTTAACTCTATTCAAATTTGCAATTTCTGAAAAACGAAGCGCAGCAGCTATTTACTAATGGAAAATTTATGTTTCCGCTTTGAATTTATTTTTAGTCAATTTGGGTTCTTTTACTGGCATAGAGGTCAAATTAAATCGATAAAGATGAAACCATAACCACGCAATTCAATTAGATTCACGATATAGGATCAAGATTGTTATCAATTAATGGTATTAATTCCAGAATTTCAAATATTATTTATTCCAGAGTATTATGTGACGTTAATACAATACTGTAATATACCAACCAGTTATCAACAAGAATATGCTGATAATTTTAGAAACATATGTGGACTAACTGATTTTACGGGATTACATCGGTCCTATCATAGTTTTTATTATCATTTTGATATCTCTGCCTGCAAAGAACTATTAGTATTTGTTGGTATTGTTTTCATATTTGGAATGTAAAGGATATCGTGAATATACCGAAGTTTAAAAGTTACAAAATTCCTTATTGATCGATCTGATATTTATAACTTGTGCTTAACTAATATTATTACAGTTGGGGTGCTTCAAACGAGTTTTTCTTTTCTACGTTTTACGCATAATCATACAGAAAGATAGCGAGAAAAACAAAAGCTATTTAAATTTTGCGAAGAAGAACTTAGAAGAAGCTTAACGATTACCGACATCATGAAATAATTAAAATTTACTTGTATATTATTATATAGTTACTATATTATATAAATTATAACTCATATGACACAATAATCACAATATTATAATAAATTTTTGATTGAAAAATTTATATTTTAATAATTTTTGGGTTTGGACTGATGTTCTTTTGGGAATTGAATGAGGTATGTCTGCTGATGTAATGTAGGTTTTCCCACGATTTCATAAAATGTTGGAAATAACGAATACTCGAAACTTCCATAGGAATGACCAGATAAGACTCAAGAGGTATATTAACAATACCATGAGACTCAGGAAAAGGTAGCAACTCCATATTTTTCCAACATTCTACTTTCGTGCCCATGCCTAAGAGAAATAATAACTGAATTGCATCATATAGGTATGTATATTTTCTTCATTGGATATAGATCTGTCGGGTTCACTGTAAATGCGTGGCCACAACTTGTGTCACATAAATTTGGTTACTCGTGTAATTAACCGGTAGAATAGTCTATGTCTTCTGTTATTGTCATTACGATTTATGTTATGATTTGGAATATTATCGTTGGTACTAAAAGAATTCATATTTTCTGTGAAAAATTACAATTTGACTGGCTGGTTTCGCAATGTTTGTATTTTAATTACGAAACCTTTTGTAATGTCTACAATTTACATGCTCAGGGTTATTCTATAAAAATATATTTGAAGAAGGTTTGGTTTTTTCTTCGTCTATTGCCGTATTGATGGCATCTCTTATTGTTACACAATTTCTCGCTTTAAATATGGTTCGTAACTCATGATTTCTTATTATATGCAGTTGTAAAAGGAATTAATAGGTAGCAATCTTTTCATTTACTGAATGCAATGATTTTAGCAAGTAGCCATCGTCGCTGTCAGGTTTATGTAATTGTTTAGAATTATGAGGTAGCAGATTTTTTCTCATAAAATGTTCACGAATAACATCTAAAAGGGTGTCTACTGAATCAAGATTTCACATGTATTTATTATTATGTCTAACTTACTAAAAAAACCGAACTTGTTTCTCGCTTAAGAAATATTTTAAAATCGGATTACATATCTTTGGATAACATCAAAGACAAAGAAGAATTAAACCTATCGTTCCACAGTAGTGCAAGTGATCGGACTGTGATAGCTTCTAAAAACGTTAAAAATCGTACAAAATATAATAAAGCAAATGGTTTTATTATCAACAAGATAAACTTATTAGAACAAAAAATAAACTTCTTAGTTAAAAAAAATAATAAATTACGGCGTTTAGTGAAAAATTTTTGTGAAAAGGGTGCGAATGGAAAGGAAGAAGAATTAAGCAGGCAATCGTTACAAAATGTGATTTTGGATGATACTACAGTTAAAAGCTCGGCTATATCGATTATTGAAGAAAAAGCTGATGGAAATGAACAAATTCCAACTGCGCCCGTGCATCCGGCTTCCGGAAATAATCCTGCCAAACCAAGAATTTTAGTTCTTTCCGATAGCCAAGGACGAAATTTTACCAACACAGCGCACAATCTAAACATTTTGGATGGTTACAGTATTATCACAATATGTAAACCGAATGCAAGTCTGGAAAACGTGGTTCGCGATTTGGAGCCTCTGGTATCCGAATTTAATCATCAGGACTACGTTATTATAATGGGCGGCTCAAACAATGCTATTAATGACGGTAAAATTAATTTAAGTAAACTATCTCATTTGAAAATATAGCGCGTTCTACTAACGTTATACTGATGTCGATTCCTTTCTGGTCGGGTAGGCTAATATTGAATGAATTAATTTATAGGATAAACAAAAATATATACGATAACATTGTAAAGAATTCAGATATTAAGTATTTTGATTGTAACTCGTTGCTGAACAAATATGATTTTACAAGACATGGTTTACATTTGACTAATAGAGGGAGAGCTAACTTAATTAAACATATTTTCAACACCTTTTTTATTACTTTTAGTAATGGGATTATAAATAATAATGATCATGAACAATACGTTAATAAACATAATCTTATATTTATATCACCATCAGATACACCAGGCTGTAAATTAATAGACATGAATATAAATGTAACTGACATGGACACAAATTTAGACATTGATGTGCGAAATGTATATGGCGTTCAAGCAGATAATTTTTTAATGTAAATTTCGGCGAATTATTGAAGTTAGACCCTCATGTTTTAATTTTAAATGTACGGTGTTTAAATTATGACAAAATTTTGTATATCGAAAGTTTTGTGGCTGAACTATCAGGCCTACATTTCATTTGCTTAACTGAAGTATGGGCTACTGATGAGTCTATTCAGTCTTATAATATTAACGGTTATACGCTGTGTGCCTATTTTTGCAGAGCTCTTTATAAAGGGGGAGGCGTCGCTATTTGATCTAAAAATGGACTTCGTGTTTCTTCAATTGATTTATCAAAATTTAATATTGAAAAAAGCTTTGAAATGTGTGGTTTGGAGTTTGTGGTGCGGAAAACGAGAATATATTTGTTTGCATGCTATAGATCTCCTACTGGAGATTATGACGTTTTCGTAAATAATTTAGAAAATTTACTTAATAGGTTTCATAACATAAAAAAATCCATCATTTTAGTTGGAGATTTCAATATTAATTTCTCAAATAACTCTCAACAACTACGTTTCCTGAGAGATGTTTTATCAACTTTTAATTTATATGATTGTGTAAATGTATATACACGTGTCCAGGGTGCATCGGCAACTATTATTGATAATGTCTTTTCAAAAACTGGGGATGTGGATAATATTTGTGTAATGGACTCTGATATATCTGATCATAGAATGTTGTTTGCAGTTTTACCCATCCTCACATCATGTAACTTTGTAAATTCCGATATTATAAAAGAAATTTTAATGAAAATAGCATCATACGTCTTGAACAAATGTTAAATAAGGTATCTTGGTGCAATTTGTACAGTTATGAAAATGTAAACGCTGCTTACAACTATTTTTATGATATTTTCATGGAATGCTTTAGCATTTGTTTCCGAGTGGCAAAGAAAAATGTTAAAAACAATCGAAATTGGGTTACTTTTGAGGTGAGACGTTCTTGCGAAGATGTTAGAGATTTATATATTTTGCAAAAGAAGTTCCCTGCTTTGAAGGAAATATATGTATATGCAACGAAAAAAACAACATGCTAGCCTGTTGAAAAATACTAAACGTGATTATTATACAAATAAAATTCCCTCGTCATCAAATCAATCTAAAGCGGCGTGGAATGTTATTAACGAATTGTCTGGTAAAGTAAAACAACATGAAAATATTGTTCTAAAAAACGATGAAGGGACAATAGAGGATCCCCTTGAAATAGCTGAAACTTTTAATAAATATTTCGTCAAATCGGTCGATGATATAGTATCAAAAATTTCTAGTGGTGGCAATTGTTCAAGTAGCGGTTATAATCATGTTTACAGTATGTGTGCAATGCCATTCAACGAATATGAGATAAAAGACTTGTTTAATAAGATTAAAAATAAAAGCTCCGCTGGACCCGATGATGTACCGTGTAGTTTAATGAAAAAAATATCAGACATATTAGTGACCCCATTAACCATTTTAGTAAACATGTCATTCAGGTTGGGTGAATTTCCAGAAAAGTTGAAGGTGTCCAGTGTAACACCTTTATATAAAAGAGGTTCAAGACTAGATATAGTCAATTATCGTCCATTAACAATTTCACCTAGTTTTTCAAAAATATTTGAATATGCGATGTTGGACAGATTACTTTCGCATTTAAATAAACACAACGTTTTAGCGTGCCAACAACATGGTTATCGATATAATCATTCAACACTTACCGCGATTCATGCCCTATATGAATATGTAATAAAAGCTGTTGAATCCTAAAAGTTTTGTGTGGGAATTTTCTGTGACCTGAGTCATGCTTTTGATTGTGTTGATCATGATATTTTGTTGACCAAGCTAGAATGGTATGGAATTAGGGGTGTAGTAGCGCAATGGTTTGAGTCGTATTTGCGTGGTAGGCTCCAGTTGGTAAAGATTCGACATAAAACTGGTAGTTGTATAAATAATTTTAGATCTTTTGTTTTACCTACTGAAAGAGGAGTGCCTCAGGGTAGTGTTTTGGGCCCTGTACTCTTTTTAATTTTTGTAAATGATATTGTTGACTTTCTGGTTAACTACAAAATAATTACGTATGCTGATGATACTAGTGCTATTGTATCAAAGAATAATACCTTAGAAATGGAAAATCAGGCAAACGCAGTTTTGAAAGATATGACTACATGGTTTACTAATAACAGACTATATTTAAATGGTAATAAAACAAAATATGTGATTTTCCATACTATTCAAAATACAACGCAACTTGATTTCGATATATCTTCACAAAACAACGAAATACAGCGGGTAAGCGAAATTAATTTTTTAGGTATGACTATGGACGAGACATTATCTTGGAGTACTCATTGCCAGAAAATTATAAATAAATTAAATTCGAGCTGCTACCAAATACGTAATCTCGGGGCGATAATTAATATTAAACCTTTATTATCGTTTTATTACGCTAATATTCACAGTATACTATCATATGGTATTACTGTTTGGGGTGCATCATCCGCTGTGCGAAATGTATTTCTGGCCCAGAAACGTATTATTCGTTGCATGGCTGCAATTAACTCTAGGGAATCATGTAAGCCTTACTTTAGAAAATGGAATATTCTGCCCGTTCCTGCCTTGCATATGTATGAATTGTTGAAGTATATTCACAAACGGGAATTTCCGTGCAATAGCGACGTCCATACTTATGATACTAGGTTTAAAGGAAATTTTCATATTCCTAGGTTTTTATTGAATTTAACCAAACACTGTCCTAATTCTTTGGGTTTAAAATTATTCAACACATTACTTCAAAAGTTTAAACAGATTATAAGTAGCAATAAGTTTAAGAACAGTATTAGAGCATTCCTAGTAGAAAAATGTATATATTCTCTTGAAGTGTATTTTAATGAATGTACCCTGTAGTTTCTGTGTTTATTGTATATTGTATATTGTATGTAACTGACGAATTTCACGCTGTATATGTGCATAATGAAATGAAATATATTATTATTATTATTATTATTATTATTATTATTATTATTATTATTACTATCTAATGTGTCTGGCCGGCCCCAGTGCCGCTACCGTATGCGGAAACGGTACAGCCAGTGACGCCAGCTGTCCGCTGACTCCACCCTTCCTCTTCCCTTTCCTTTCTGTTCCTAGGTACAGATCGGCAAGCGTTGCGGCGACTCCGGGAGTGTCTACGAACCGACTGGTCTTCTCATCCGGCTGGGGAGTAGGCTGATGTGAGCTTGCTCTGCCGACGAGGATCCGCGACGCATTGTGAGGAATCAGCCACTTCGGGCCCTGATCAGGTAGTGTATGGTGGATGCAAGATGTCGGAATCTGCATTGCCCCGGGCGAGCTCCAGTCCGTCCGTGTATTCCGGGATTGGTGAAGCGTAGGTCAGGCCTCAGGGAACTGGGGTAGGATCCCGAGGATCTGAGGGTATACCCGTTCTTGACTATTGCGGCCCGCCCCTCCATATACGAAGCGCTGGCGAACTACTCAACATGGCAACTTTACCAACCAACAAGAGAACGCCGAAGAACAGCACAGAAGAAAGCCCCAACGGCGCAGCACGTTAGGTTGCCGATTACGATAGATCTGACGACATTTAACATCGTACAACCAGGAGGTAGCAGTGACGACACGACATCAGCTCCAGATATGTCGTCCTCAAAAGAGGTTATCTGCAAACTGCGATGCCGCGAAGAGGAGCAATTGCAGAAGTGCATAAGTGTCATCAAGACCATGAAGGCAGCTATCGGCAGGCAGAAGAACGTCTCGATGGATGTAAAGAACGGCTTGAAGGAGCTAGAAGAAGCAGTGGATATGATCTCTGACTGCAGGAGGCGATGGAAGAAGGCCGAGCTGCAAGCAAGAGAGCACGCGCCAAAGGCGTCAGAGCCTGCTACCAAGACGCAGGCTACTTCTGCTACGGGCAACAAGAACGTGGAGAAGAAGGAAGCGCATCCCTCCGAGAACGTGTGGATGAAGGACCGAGCAGGCAGGAGAAAGCAAGCTCAAGAAGAGAAGAAGGCAGCTGCAAAAGCTTCTGGCAGCAAACAGCAGCAGAAGATAGCCGGTGGTCAGAGAAAGGACGACGGTACCGACCAGAAACAGCTAAAGAAGAACAAGCAGAAGAAACGGAACACGAAGCCTCGATTGGATGCGCTTCTAGTAAAACCTGCGCAAGGGAAGTCGTATGCTGACGTACTGCGAGAGCTGCGCAGCAACGCGAAACCAGAAGAGACAGGCACCGAGATTAAGGCGGTGCGGAAAACACGCGCCGGAGATATGCTGTTGGAACTAGGACCCGGCAGCAAAGACACAGCAGGCTTCAGCAGCGCATTGAAGAATATCCTGGGCGAGAAGGCGAATATCAGCACCCTAGAGCCCAAGGAGACGCTAGAATTCAGAGATCTAGACTGCTTAACGACAACGGAGGAAGTCTGCGCAGCAGTCAAAGCGAAGTTAGGAGTCAGTGACGGCGACGTGAAGATCAGCCTCACCAACGCGAATAGCAGAGGGTTGAGAATGGCTATCGTCCAACTGAGCCAGCGTCAAGCCCTTAAGCTCCTGGAAACACCCAGAATAAAGATCGGCTGGATAAACAGCAGAATAAGACGCAGGGTAGAAGTCGTCAGGTGCTTCCGCTGCTTCGGCTACGGACATCGCCAGGCTACTTGTCCCGAACCAGACAGAAGAACACAAGGCCTTTGCATCAATTGCGGAGAAAAAGGCCACCAACGGAAGGACTGCAAAAACAAAGCAAAATGCTTCCTCTGCACGGGAGACACCGCGACACGCAGCCATGTCCCTGGGTCCGGCGCATGTCCCTCCTTCAGAAAGGCATTAGATCAGGCAAAGAACAGCCAATGACCAGAATCCTACAAGGCAACATGCACCGAAGCAGAACAGCAGACGATCTCCTCATCCAACTACAACTGGTCACCGGAGTAGATCTGCTGCTTATCAGTGAACAATACCGGGATAAGGAATGCACCGGGTGGTACAGGGACACACTCGGCACTGCAGCTATATGGATCCCGGACACGAACAGCGTCATCGTCGACAACCACGGAGCCCGAAACGGATACGTGTGGGTAACGAGCGGCACCATCACCTATGTGAGCTGCTATCTCACACCCAACGAGCCGATAGCGGACTTTCAGGGCAAGCTCGACAACCTGGAAGACGACCTTCGAGAAATGACAGGGTCCATTATTCTAGGAGGAGACGTGAACGCCAAAGCCGTGGAATGGGGTATGGAATACACCGATTCGCGAGGGAGACGTATATTGGACATGGCGGCCAGACTCGGACTCAGCGTGGTAAATGTCGGAGACACCACCCCGTTCAGAAGACCAGGCTACGGAGAGACGATAATGGACATCACATTGGCCTCGGAGGACATTGTGTGGGACATCGTGGACTGGCGAGTCATGGAGGACTACACCGGAAGTGACCACCAGTACATAAGCTACAACGTGACGAGACAGCAGCCGATCAGGCGAAATCCTGCTCCGCCCGGTCCTCGATGGAACGTAGCGAAGCTGGATGAAGACGCACTGGCTCATGCAATCGCTCAGGGAAAGGATGCCGTCATGGAATGTACCGGTTCGGCGGAGACAATTGCGGACGCGACCATGGCCCTCATACGTCGCGCCTGCGACGCCTCTATGCCGCGGAGAAGGAAACACAATAGAAGATCTGCGTATTGGTGGAACGACGAAATCGCGACCCTCCGGAAACGATGCTTACAGCTTAGGCGGAGAATAACCAGAGTGAGACGACGAGATCCGAACGCGGCAGAACTAGAGTCCGAGGACTTTAGGAACGCCAAGAGAGATCTCAAGAACGCCATCTACAGGAGCAAGAAACGTAAGTGGGAGGAGCTGCGGCAGGACGTTGACAACGACCCATGGGGCCTTGGGTACAAGATCGTCATGCAGAAGCTTACGACGAAGACGGCGAATCCAGTCCTCGAACGAGATCGGATGCGGAACATCGTTGACACGTTGTTCCCTACCCATCCGGAGAGAACTGCGGAAATGGAGGACGAGCTATTGAACGACATTCCGCTTTTCAGCGGAGATGAACTGTCAAGAGCGGCGAACTCCCTACAAAACCGCAAGGCTCCCGGACCCGACGGAATTCCGACGGAAGCTCTCAAGATTGTGGCGCGCGTCTGCCCAGATCTGCTTCTGAACATGTACAACCGCTGTTTAACAGAAGGAGCGTTCTGCAAGAGATGGAAGGTACAGCGACTAGTGCTGATAAGCAAAGGCAAGGGCGATCCGACCACGGCATCGGCATATAGACCGCTATGTGTGCTGGACACGGCTGGAAAGCTACTAGAAAGACTGCTCAAAACGCGACTGGAGAGCAGCATAGACGACGCGGGAGGCCTGTCCGAGAGACAGCATGGCTTCAGGAAGGGACACTCCACCGTCGGCGCCGTAGCGCAGGTAGTGGAAACCTTCAAAGCTGCTCAACGGGGAAATCATTACTCGAGACCCCTGGTGATGCTCGTCACATTGGACGTAAGAAACGCTTTCAACTCGGCGAGATGGGACGTCATGTTGGACGCCCTGCAGAACACGTTCGACACGCCATCCTATTTACTTAGGATGATACGCAGCTACCTTAGCGATAGGAAGCTGGTCTACGACACAGCAGGCGGGCCGTGCACGAAGAAGATAACAGCAGGAGCGGCGCAGGGTTCCATACTCGGCCCCGACTTATGGAATGTGTCCTACGACGGGATCCTCCGAATTGAGCTGCCGCAAGATGCGTATCTGATAGGATACGCAGACGACGTAGCGGCAGTCATCCTAGCGCGTGACGAGGCGGATGCCCAGAGAAGGCTCAACCAGGTCATGAGAAGAGTCACCACATGGATGGACGAACACGGCCTGACCCTGGCAACGGAGAAGACCGAGGTCGTTCTACTGACCAGGAGAAGAATCCCTAGGGAGATCGAGATGACGGTGGATACGGAAGTCATAACTACTGTAACTTCCGTGAAGTACCTCGGACTGCGGCTCGACAGCAAGATGACCTTCTGGCAACAGATCCAGTCATCGAGCGATAAGGCCGCTAAGGTAACGACGATGTTGAGCCGACTAATGGCCAACGTAGGAGGACCGACGACGAGTAAACGCCGACTGCTAATGACCGTCACCCATTCCATATTGTTGTATGGAAGCGAGATCTGGGCTGACGCCTTACAGCAGGACAAGTACAGAAAGCGGATGGCTTCAGTACAGCGACGGGGAGCACTCAGGATCGCCAGCGCATATCGTACGGTTTCCGAACCGGCGGTGCTCGTGATTGCAGGAGTAACCCCGATAGACTTACTAGCTCAAGAAAAGAAGAGAGTCTACGAGACACGACGAGACGTCGGTGCACGACAAGCGAGAGCGGACGCTAAAGCGCTCACACGACAACGTTGGCAAGAGCGCTGGCAGAACGACACGAGAGGACGGTGGACGGCCAGACTCATCCGCAACCTAACGGAGTGGATGGACCGAGACCATGGCGAGGTAAATTACTACCTCACCCAGTTTTTTAGCGGACACGGGTATTTCAACGCATACCTGGCTCGAATGGGTATAGCAGAGAACGCGACATGCCAGTATCACGACTCTACGGAAGATGATGCTCACCACACCTTCTTCGAATGCGAGAGGTGGAGTGACTACAGGGACGCTCTACAAGACGAAGTAGGACCTCTAACGCCGGATAACGTCGTGCAAACAATGCTGTCCGGACACGACCGCTGGCAGAAGATCGCCACGTTCGTCGAGAAGGTGCTGAAGGAGAAGAAGAGAGAGACCCAAGCAATGGAGGCAGCCGACCGAGGCTAACTACGAGGTGCCATCCTGAAGTAATGCGACCAGCGGTTCCGGGATGGATTCTACACCTGACAAAGTGAGGTTTTTTAGTGGGTGCGAGCCCCACACACCGGGGACGGGTCTCGTCCCTGATGGTGCGTTTAGGCATTTTTCCTCACTTAAAAAAAAAAAAAAAAAAATTATTACTATCTAAAAAAATACGCATTTCTGTAATAGTCCTGTGCTGTAAATTTTAATATTACCAGCTTTTCCACATTTTCTGTATGTTTACTTAACTTTAATTTTAATTCTTTTAATCTACAAAAATTGTTGTAAACCTATTAACCTTCATATTTCATAATTATTTTTGAACTACGTATTACATTGAAATACTTTCACTTCATTGTGTAATATTTTTTCACGTTATTTTTTTGCTTGCGAAGGCTTTCTATTTTGTTTTAAACACTGATCAAGATGTGGACACCTTGGTGTGATGTTGATTTGTTGATAGAAGATAATCATTTCCACGCTGAGAAAAAAGTAAAAATTTGTTTAAGAATTCAGGTCAACCAGATAGTTCTAAATATTTACAATAATTTACATTCTGGGAACGAATGTACACTATTATAAAAAGACCTATTGACTTCGAAAATAGAAGCATTTTGTGGAAAAATTGTCAAATATGGTGATCAAACACGGCAAAAGAGAAGTGACAGAAGATCCGCAGGGAATATTTCAATTTGGCAAGTAGATATTATTCGTTAAAAATTTATAAAATTCTGGGGTGAGTTTGGTTGATCGGGGTCGTCATCACAGTTAAAATATCAATAAGTCGTCGTTACTCGTATATCGTTTTTATCTTACCGCGATTAACCTAAGATTGATATGTGACGTTGCTTAGGGGAGGGAAAGGGGGGTCAATATGTATAGATAAAATCAAGTTTTTACTTTATCGAATTTATGCGAGAGGCTTATTCAAGACGATACGGAAATGTAGTGTTCCATTACGTTATGGCGAACGTTAAAAAGTAATGGATTTAAATATGGTAAAATTGATAAACAACGCGACGTGACGTGTCATTATGGAATTAGAAATGATGAGGAAACTTCGTTACTATTATTAATTAATATTAATATTTGACAAGCATAAGAAAATTTAAAGAAGATGGTGGTTTCATTTGTGATCTTATTTATTAGACAGTGTATGACATCTATGACACCAAACTAAGAGGGGGATTGATAGTACTGATCAGTGTAGTTTGAATGTGTCTTCCACTAGAGGAAAGACAATCATGGTTTTACATTGTGGTTCGGAAAATGGGTGGGTTGGTGAAATGTTTTTCTCAGCAAAAACATCAAATCATCTCACCTGGACTACCACGAATCCACCATCAGAATTATTTGAAGGATGGTTTGAGAGCAAATTATTGCCTATCTTGCCCACGATATACAGATGGTTCAATACAGAAATTGAAGATGTGATTGATATAGGTCATTGATAAAATGTTGAAGCTCGAAGTGTTTATACGAATGGAGACTGTATGTTTTACTAATATTCGATTTATTCTTGATATAAATGGAGCAGAATGTATAGTAGTGGTCAGATTTAGTTATGGTAATTACCACATGCTTGTGTTTTGTATGTTCAAGATTACAAGGTCAATTAACGTGGCCGTCGAGGGGTGTGTAGGCTGGGCAATAATTTGGACTGCATTGTATGTGTGAAGGAGATCAAGTAGTCTACTAGTTTTGTTATTAATTACATCGAGCATGTTTATGTTGAAATCTCCCACACAGCTAAAACGCTCCGCGAGTATTGATTGCTCGGATAAATAATTCTCAAACTTCTCAAGAAACTAGTGAAAGGGACCACTAGAAGACTTATAGTATACGGTGATATTATATTTCTCCTTATATATGGTAAAATTAATGAATAGGTTCTAGAAACTGCTGCATGCATACCTTTTCCTTCTGCACATTAATCCATGTCTTGACGTAAATGCAACCCTATCTCCCCTACTACGCCTATCATTTCTAAATAGGTGTAATCATCAATATCGAGTGCTGCAGATGGTATGTTATAGCATAGCCAAGTTTCCGTGATGGCAGGAATATCGACATTTTCCTGCAGAAGGAAACCTTTCAATTCATGAAAACGCGCTGGGAGAGACCATATATTAATTGTGGCCAACTTTTAATAACATCTTTCATGTAACTAACAGCTAATTAAATAAATTTTGATAAGATCAAATTTAAATTCAGTACTCCACAAACGCATTGAGTGTGAACAATATGTAAAATACAATCAGAAAGCAAAAATGTTGAAATGCAGACAATTCCTATCTTTACTTATCTTACTAATGGATCGAGATTTCTGGCTCAGCTTAGTGTCATGTTTACTCCATGGTTCCTTTTTGAGGTGAGCAGCGTCACTAACTGATCCGGATCTCAATTTTCATGGTTCGAAATCATCTGTCGTGGTCCTGAGCTTGGACAGAGTTCTTATTGTAGTGGATGTTTTGTCTTCGCCACGTTCAAGCTTACTACTTTTCAGAACAATTTCCGGAGCATCATAATTACCAGAGGCGCTGTCACATGGATCCGTACTTCGGATAGTTGGTGTAGGAGTAGCAGTGTTAGAATTACTCTCAATCTCAAATTCAAGACTATCGTTTGTGCGCTTCTTAGACAGGTCTTCTGTGGTAAATGCTTCACCATTTACAATCAATTAGTTCCTCTTATATGTATGTATATGCGTTCAAATTCTTTGTTTTAGCGTCTTTCAAATGTTGTCGCAATGCTTTATTCTGCTGTCGTTCTTTCCAGGAGAGGTGTTCAGCAAGAACAGAAATGAAACAAATTTAATAATAATGGGTTTGTTAGTTTTCTCTTTGCCGACAGTGTAAATGTCGTCGATATCAGACATGGTCTTATTTACTTTTAAATGTGCTCTCAATGTATTTAAAATTATTTCAAGTAAGCTTTTATTTATATTTTCCAATCCAAATAATATAACATTATTTTTCCATATATTTTTCTCAGAATAGTCACATTTCTCTTTAGATTGATAAGCGCCTCCTTTACATTTTTTAGACCATGATATAATACCTGTTTCAAATCGAGTATTTCTTGCTTAACTGTAATAGTTTACTTATTTATTATGTCGCTTAACGTTTGTATTATTTTAATTTGAGTAAAGTCTTCTGGCAGGTGCGTATTTCGTTTTATTTATTTCTGTTTTTACTTATAGCAGGATCCAGTCTCGGTCAGATAAGACAAATCATAATGCGGATAGCTTCGCAACGAATTTAAGAAATCCAAATATTATAAAACAACACTGGTTTTTAGTTCTTTCAAATGCTATAGTTTTATTGATTATAAACCACTTATATACACTTCTATTAACTATTTATCAGAGAGAATTTTAACATGTATGTACACACAACTCTACGCTCTCTACCGAGTCGATTTGTATTACAAAGACAGTTATATAAAAGCACAATTGTTAGTATTACATACAAAGATATTTGAAAAGCAATATAATGCGGACAACATGGTTGCCAGCGCGGGGCATGCAGTTTTGCGGTTGCCACCGTATTATTGCATATTTAATCCAATAAAATTAATCAGGAGTCAACTGAAGAACTATTTTTATCGCAATATTAATCCTAAATTTAATGAAAGAACGTGAAACCTTATTTAGAAAGCTCCTGGGAATATTAAAGCAAAAAACTGGAGACAACGTATTCGACATACAGTTAGTATAGGAAACGAATAGGAACAAAACACATGCATGAATTAAGAATTTATAATTCATTTGAGAGATAGTGATGAAACGAGTGTTTTGGATTCCGGAGAAATGTAATGCATGTTAGTATATCTATATGAATTATCATTTCTGTTTTGATTTCCAACCAATAAAACAACATTTAGAGTTGCCTATATTGTTCATATAATGTTTTTGTATTTTCTTAATTAAGACCTAACTTTCTTATTCTGTGTTGTTAATTCTGAAATGTCGTAAAAGCTGTAACTTGCAAATAACTTTACAAATGTATTTTGTAATTTTATTTAGATTTTTTTGGAGAAAAGAATTGGAAGTGATATGTTGTTCAACAATCTATTTTAATTTTCTATTGTGCATGTATTAATAAGAAACTCACGTTTATAATGTTGATTTATTACAAAATTTTGACAATCGTTATTTTTGGTTATTTTCTTCTAACAAACATAAAAAATATGGTCGAAATGTAGTGTTATGTTATTTCGGTATTAATCAAAATTAGTTAGAATTTTATATTAAGCACTGTAAATTTAGGAATGACATTGTCAAAATTACACGTACAACGTACCCACATGTTACCGCGATTTGAAAAATAATAATAAAGGAAATAGATAAGGAGGTGAAGAAAAAACAAGAGAAGTGGACATTTTGGTTTTTTTAGGAAAAAGTGGATTGAAGGACAAACAGTCAGGTGAAGAAAAATAAGTTCTTTAAAAAAGAAGAAAAACATTAAAACGATAGAAAGTGAGAAGTTTGAAAAAGAAGAAATTAGAGAGACAGGTGAAGGAAAAACGCTTGAGGATTGAAAAGATTTAGAAAGATTGAAAAGTAAGAAAGGAAAAGGAGAAAGAAAAGAGGAAAAGATTCCAAGCAAGGAGAAAGAAAAGGGACAAAGTTTCAAAGGAAGGGAGAGGACCTGAAGTCGGAAAGAAGGCGTATTTGTAATAATTTATTATACAATATATATATCACACACGTATTAAGGTAAGAGAGGGTGGGACTAAATTAACTTGTAAAGTGTTTAATATATAAATTATTGTCATTATTTGATTTGATTTGTGACATAACAGTAGATAAGTTCCCAAAAGGAAGTTATATTATTTACAGACCGAATATTGGATATTTATAAAACAAATAATTTATCTTATTAATATAGCATGGTCGCAAAATTTACCATAATTTTAGTTTCATTTTTTCTTTTACCTTAAACTTATACCATTTTCAGTTGTATTATTATGGGAATTTGTAATTTATGTTATCACAAAAATAAAAGACTGTTATTATTATTATTATTATTTTCGATTTCACAGACTTTTTGACCTTATGTCTGGCTAACTGTCAGTCATCGGCCGTAGCAAGATGGCTGGCTTTGCAACTTTAAGTAATCCCCATTATTCGTCGGAGCATGGCGCACGTGTCTAGCAGGACTGATTTTTGCATGTGCATGTACTCTTGTTTTTCTATTCCAAGGGTGTTCAGGCTCTGGAATAACTTATGCGGCACTTCACCAGTGACTCCCATAATTATCGGCACTACTACTACCTTCTCCAATCTCCACATCTTCTTTATTTCTTCTGCTAGGGGTAAGTATTTACTAATTTTCTCCCGATGTGTTCTTGTTATGTTGCAGGGTAGCGGGACGGCAATATCAATGACGTAGGAGATTTTCTGATTTTTTAAGGTAAGTACTATATCTGGTATGTTGTTGGGAATATGTTTGTCCGTGATAATCTGACGGTTCCAGTATAGCACGATGTTATCATTCTCGCAGACCGGCTGTGGTTCAAACTCGTAATATCGAGGTGTCTTTTCCAGGTTGAGATGTATCTTCTGGAGCTGGATATATACAATTTTACTGACGTTATTATGCCGTTCAAGATAGGATTTAGGGGCCAGTACACTACATCCCGCTAGCAAGTGCTCCAGATATTCATCTTTATCGCCACACAGTCGGCATTTGGTAGTGGGAACATTCTGGGTGAGTATTTTCTTTTTATAAGCATTGGTCGGCACCACCTGATCGTGGATAGCCGCAATGAACCCCTCCGTTTCTTGGAATAGGTTTCCGGTATATAACCACGCCTGCGATGCATCCATATCAATTTTCTCCAGTTCCAGAGTCGCGACATATTTGCCATGTAAAGGCTTGGCTTTCCATCTGGTCTTTAGGTCTTGTGCAGAGGCGATGTGGGCGTCTGGGTCAAAGTTGGTACAAGCCAGTCTTGGAGGTGTTAGGTTTCCGTCCGCCGCTGATACAGCTCCGTGGAGAGCGCTCGTAATTGCTTTTTCTGCGAAATAACTTCTAAGATTTTTTATCTGCTTGTAGTTAGTCGTAATTGCGCTAGGTATGCTTCTTCCTCCCAATCGTCTCGGCAGATTATTATTATTATTATTATTATTATTATTATTATTATTATTATTATTATTTTTGTCTGGCCGGCCCCAGTGCCGCAGAAGAACGTCTCGATGGATGTAAAGAACGGCTTGAAGGAGCTAGAAGAAGCAGTGGAGATGATCTCTGATTGCAGGAAGAGATGGAAGAAGGCCGAGCTGCAAGCAGGAGAGCACGCGCAAAAGGCTTCAGCGCCTGCAACCAAGACGCAGGCTACTTCTGCTACGAGCAATAAGAACGTGGAGAAGAAGGAAATGCATCCCTCCGAGAACGTGTGGATGAAGGACCGAGCAGGCAGGAGAAAGCAAGCTCAAGAAGAGAAGAAGGCAGCTGCAAAGGCTTCTGACAGCAAACAGCAGCAGAAGATAGCAGGTTGTCAGAGAAAGGACGACGGTACCGACAATAAGAAGCCGAAGAAGAATAAGCAGAGGAATCGAAACGCCAAGCCTCGGTTGGACGCGCTTCTCGTAAAACCTGCGCAAGGGAAGTCGTATGCCGACGTATTGCGAGAGTTGCGCAGCAACGCGAAACCAGAAGAGACAGGCACCGAGATTAAAGCGGTGCGGAAAACACGTGCGGGAGATATGCTGCTGGAGTTAGGTCCCAGCACCAAGGATACTGCAGGTTTCAGCAGCGCGCTGAAGAAGATCCTGGGCGAGAAGGCTAACATCAGCACCCTAGAGCCCAAAGAGACGCTAGAATTCAGAGATCTAGACTGCCTAACGACAACGGAGGAAGTCCGCGCAGCAGTTAGAGCAAAGCTAGGAGACATGGACGGCGAAGTGAAGATCAGCCTCACCAATGCGAACAGCAGAGGGCTGAGAATGGCTATCGTCCAACTTAGTCAGCGTCAAGCCCTTAAGCTGCTGGGAACACCGAGAATAAAGATCGGCTGGATAAACAGCAGAATAAGACGCAGGGTAGAAGTCGTCAGGTGCTTCCGCTGCTTCGGCTACGGACATCGACAGGCTGCTTGTCCCGGACCAGATAGAAGAACTCAAGGCCTTTGTATCAACTGCGGAGAAAAAAGCCACCAACGGAAGGATTGCAAGAACAAAGCAAAATGCTTTCTCTGCACGGGAGACACCGCGACACGCAGCCACGTCCCTGGTTCCGGCGCATGTCCCTCCTTCAGAAGGGCATTAGACCAGGCAAAGAAGAGTCAATGACCAGAATCCTACAAGGCAACATGCACCGAAGCAGAACAGCAGACGATCTCCTCATCCAACTACAACTGGACACCGGAGTAGATCTGCTGCTTATCAGTGAACAATACCGGGATAAGGAATGCACCGAGTGGTACAGGGACACACTCGGCACTGCAGCTATATGGATCCCGGACACGAATACAGTCATCGTCGACAACCACGGAGCCCGAAACGGATACGTGTGGGTAAAGAGCGGCACCATCACCTACGTGAGCTGCTATCTCACACCCAACGAGCCGATAGCGGACTTTCAGGGCAAGCTCGACAATCTGGAAGACGACCTTCGAGAAATGACAGGGTCCATTATTCTAGGAGGAGACGTGAACGCCAAAGCCGTGGAATGGGGTATGGAATACACCGATTCGCGAGGGAGGCGTATATTGGACATGGCGGCCAGACTCGGACCAGCGTGGTAAATGTCGGAGACACCACCACGTTCAGAAGACCCGGCTACGGAGAGACGATACCGGACATCACATTGGCCTCGGAGGACATTGTGCGGGACATCGTGGACTGGCGAGTCATGGAGGACTACACCGGAAGTGACCACCAGTACATAAGCTACAACATGAGGAGGCAGCAGCCGATCAGGCGAAATCCTGCTCCGCCCGGTCCTCGATGGAACGTAGCGAAGCTGGATGAAGACGCCCTGGCTCATACAATCGCTCGGGGAAAGGATGCCGTCATGGAATGTTCCGGTTCGGCGGAGACAATTGCGGACGCGACCATGGCCCTCATACGTCGCGCCTACGACGCCTCTATGCCGCGCAGAAAGATATACAACAGAAGATCTGCGTATTGGTGGAACGACGAGATCGCGACCCTCCGGAAAAGATGCTTACAGCTTAGACGGAGAATAACCAGAGTAAGACGACGAGATCCGAACGCGGCAGAACTAGAGTCCGAGGACTTTAGGAACGCCAAGAGAGATCTCAAGAACGCCATCTACAGGAGCAAGAAACGTAAGTGGGAGGAGCTGCGGCAGGACGTTGACAACGACCCATGGGGCCTTGGGTACAAGATCGTCATGCAGAAGCTTACGACGAAGGCGGCGAATCCAGTCCTCGAACGAGATCGGATGCGGAACATCGTTGACACGTTGTTCCCTACTCATCCGGAGAGAACTGCGGAAATGGAGGACGAGCTATTGAACGACATCCCGCTTTTTAGCGGAGATGAACTGTCAAGGGCGGCGAACTCCCTACAAAACCGGAAGGCACCTGGACCCGACGGAATTCCGACGGAAGCTCTCAAGATTGTGGCGCGCGTCTGCCCAGATCTGCTTCTGAACATGTACAACCGCTGTTTAACAGAAGGATCCTTCTGCAAGAGATGGAAGGTACAGCGACTAGTGCTGATAAGCAAAGGCAAGGGCGACCCGACCACGGCATCGGCATACAGACCGCTATGTATGCTGGACACGGCTGGAAAGCTACTAGAGAGACTGCTCAAAACGCGACTGGAGAGCAGCATAGACGACGCGGGAGGCCTGTCCAAGAGACAGCATGGCTTCAGGAAGGGACACTCCACCGTCGGCGCCGTAGCGCAGGTAGTGGAAACCTTCGAAGCCGCTCAACGGGGAAATCATTACTCGAGACCCCTGGTGATGCTCGTCACATTGGACGTAAGAAACGCCTTCAACTCGGCGAGATGGGACGTCATTCTTGACTCCTTGCAGAACACGTTCGACACGCCATCCTATTTACTTAGGATGATACGCAGCTACCTTAGCGACAGGAAGCTGGTCTACGACACCGCAGGCGGGCCGTGTACCAAGAAGGTAACAGCGGGAGCGGCGCAGGGTTCCATACTGGGCCCCGACTTATGGAATGTGTCCTACGACGGGATCCTCCGAATGGAGCTGCCGCAAGATGCGTATCTGATAGGATACGCAGACGACGTAGCGGCAGTTATCCTAGCGCGTGACGAGGCGGATGCCCAGAGAAGGCTCAACCAGGTAATGAGACGAGTCACCACATGGATGGACGAACACGGCCTGACCCTGGCAACGGAGAAGACCGAGGTCGTTCTACTGACCAGGAGAAGAATCCCTAGAGAGATCGAGATGACGGTGGATACGGAAGTCATAACCACTACAACTTCCGTGAAGTACCTCGGACTGCGGCTCGACAGCAAGATGACCTTCTGGCAACAGATTCAGTCGTCGAGCGATAAGGCCGCTAAAGTAACGACGATGTTGAGCCGACTAATGGCCAACGTAGGAGGACCGACGGCGAGTAAACGCCGGCTGCTAATGACCGTCACCCATTCCATACTGTTGTATGGAAGCGAGATCTGGGCTGACACCTTACGGCAGGACAAGTACAGAAAGCGGATGGCTTCAGTACAGCGACGGGGAGCACTCAGGATCGCCAGCGCATACCGTACGGTTTCCGAACCGGCGGTGCTCGTGATCGCAGGAGTAACCCCGATAGACTTACTGGCTCAAGAAAAGAAGAGAGTCTACGAGACACGACGAGACGTCGGTGCACGACAAGCAAGAGCGGACGCTAAAGCGCTCACACGACAATATTGGCAAGAGCGCTGGCAGAACGACACCAGAGGACGGTGGACGGCCAGACTCATCCGCAACCTAACGGAGTGGATGGACAGAGACCACGGCGAGGTAAATTACTACCTCACCCAGTTTTTCAGCGGACACGGGTATTTCAACGCATACCTGGCTCGAATGGGTATAGCAGAGAACGCGACATGCCAGTATCACGACTCTGCGGAAGATGATGCTCACCACACCTTCTTCGAATGCGAGAGGTGGAGTGACTACAGAGACGCTCTACAAGACGAAGTAGGACCTTTAACGCCGGATAACGTCGTGCAAACGATGCTGTCCGAACACGACCACTGGCAGAAGATCGCCACGTTCGTCGAGAAGGTGCTGAAGGAGAAGAAGAGAGAGACCCAAGCAATGGAGGCAGCCGATCGAGGCTAACTACGAGGTGCCATCCTGAAGTAATGCGACCAGCGGTTCCGGGATGGATTCTACACCTGACAAAGTGAGGTTTTTTAGTGGGTGCAAGCCCCACACACCGGGGACGGGTCTCGTCCCTGATGGTGCGTTAAGGCATTTTTCCTCACTCAAAAAAAAAAAAAAATTATTATTATTATTATTATTATTATTTTAATAATAACAAATTATTATATAAAATAAAATCTAGCTAGTTTTTATTTGATGAAAAACATAAGCAACACTTATTGTTATTACTTATTGTTATATGTAGTTAATATACTCCTCTAGTGTCCAAGTCTTTTCTCTATTTTCCTAGTTTACGAAAAGTGCTATACACTTCACGGACTGCATTTTTTTAATTTAATCTTTTATGTGCTTTTTTCTCATTTGCTTGCGCTCTGGATACCAATGGCGTTGAGTTCGTAACTCTGAAAAGTTTTCTTGTTATGGCTTTCTGAATAGATTTTCTGCAATTAAATGAAGCTGAGTGCTTAATAAATTCTATTATTATTTATTATTATAAGAACCCAATAATTGCCATAATGACTAGAGCCAATATTAGCCCACAAACTTCCTACAGGTTGAATGTTCTTTCGGAGGATGTTGCTGTTGCACTTCCACTATTTGCCCCTTGGAAAGTAATGATTTTCTTTTCTTGTCTAAAATTACTGTCACACATGATACATTTTTGTTAACCATACACCGTTCTTTTTTATTTCATGTTACTAACTAATTCGATGGCAGAATAGCTATGTAATTCTTCTTGCGGTCTTGCGCTATCGAAATTAATGTAGTTTATTCTTACCTACATGTTTTCTATACTATATGTGTACATATATCTAATCAAGTACTATATATTTTAAATTGTCTTTCATTACACGTTGTGTTATTAAAACTGTCTCAACGGCTAGGTGACATTCGCTATTCCACAATGTATTGAATCGAAGTCATTACCGACTACTTTTTGCAACTCAGCAATTACAACAAGTTGTAGTATGTAGGTATGTCGAATATATTACTTCAAATTTTTGTAGTAATTGCAGTGAAGTGTGTTTTGATTAATGTTGTTGATTTTAACAAATTCCCCAAAAATATAAAATGATGAGATATCGAAACCGTTAAATATGTACATATGTATATGCTCATTTTATTTATTGCGGCAAATAGAAAACGATTACAGTTTTGTTACTGCTTTTCTAAATCTAAAATCTGGTAAACGTTAACATTAAAATTGTTTTGGAATAGTGCAATGAGTACTAGTATAAGTAGCACTTACTTATGTATTATTTTTGTTTGTGAACAGTATTCTTAAAAGATTGATTTATCAAAACCACCTAGAGTGTTCAATTAAAAAATTTTCGATTTTACTTATGGAAATTTGAAATATTCAGATATTTATAACGCATGGTAAAATCACATGGAATCCATACCACGTCAAAAGGAAGTATAGTAGTATAGTCATACATCATTCAACTCACACGCATCCAGAAAGATCCAAAAATGATTAAAATTTAAATTTTTCAAGAAAGGTACGAGTACCTATATTATAGAAAAATGGAAAATAACCTTCTATATTTTGAATTTTATGCTGGATGGGTATACGGAACACTAAAGAAGATTGATGTAAAATGAGAATAAGAATAATACTATTAAATAATGTATATAGGCTCCATTTAAAATATCGAACTAACATTACGTGGCGCCCAAGATTAACAATCTGTGTACTTGAATGCAATTTTACATTGTGGATATATCAATTAATTATAGAGGCATATATTTAATTTAGCAACCTCATGCAATTAGCGTGCCTGATGATTTACTTTAGATTTATCTTTTCAGACTTTTAGGAACAATTATGTATACGGATGCGTGGTTAGAATTCTTAGTAGTAAACAATTATTACCTGAATTTGGCAGTTTTGTATGTAGAGATGGCTGAAATAAATTTTATTATATTCAAAAATATGCTCAAAATGGTTTTACTTGTAAATATCACTGAACGAAAGGGGCTAGATTCACAATTGCTTCTTGTCATTATATCATTGATAGAATTAGATTAATTGCAAAAAATCAGGCCGGCAAAATTGGTGAAAATGACTGCAAGGAAGACCACAGGAAGAGGTAGACAACCCACAAAAACATCGTTCTGTTAAAAAATTAGATCCATATTTTTTCAAATTGTAGGCTGTAGTAATAGTTTATTACAATTTGAAAAAAAATATGGATCCAATTGTTGAACAAAATTATGCTCTAATCTGGCTGTCATTACTCTTAAAAACTGTTTGATTATTCATAGCAGTACATTGTGAAGAATGACAATATTCAATTTGTTGTGGGACGGTACGTAGATAGCTATACGAACGGATCCCAAACAGATATAGATAGATGTGTGAATCGGAATGTAAGACTTCGATAGCGAAAGATATAAGCTAGTTATCTTTCGGGCAGAAATAGCTGCCATTAAACAATGCACCCAGGAATGTCTATAAAGGGTGCAGTTATATCGAAGTGGGTACCAAGTTACTGGAGATGTGAGAGCAATGAGACTGGAAAAGAAAGGCGCCAAGTCTTGACTTATTGAATTAGAGCCATTCTATGATATAGCTAAAAGCATATTGGAGCTGAACTTTCACAGTGGGTAATAATACATGTGGATTCTCCTTAAAAGATAGAGAAATAGCAGCATACATTATGTGTGATTGTGGGGCGGTGACCTAACAAAGGTACCATCACCTCGAACTGGGAACCAGCTAATATTAGAGCCATAGCCCTCAAGAAAAAAGTATAGTAAGCTTTTAATATATTTTCTTTACGTCTGATGTCTTGAATAATTGCAATGAATGAATGTTTTAGTGACATAAAGACGTACTTGCTTGTTGAAATAAACCTAATATTTTAATCTTCTATGTTGCTGTTTTCTTGAAGGATTTTGGAGAATTATTGAAAAAAGAATTTGCATTTGATTTTCAATTTGCACGAATAATACTGTAATTATCTACTTAGTGTGTCTTGCAATAAATGTATAATAAATGTAAAGATAATATTTTTAATCTTTTAATAAAAAGTTTAGTTTTTACACACACCGTACTTTTGTTGTTAGGTTGACTATTAAATAAGGCACCCACTACGTTTATCTCCTATTAATAGCATCTGACTAAACTGTATGTAATAATTCTATAAAAACAGATAATCACAGTGGTAGGAGTGATTTACCAAGAATATACTTGCAGGTCGCGATGTTTGGAATTGGAATATTGGCGACGATTGGGGCACGTCTCGCGATCAGTATTTCGGTCGAGCTGTTGTCATCTTCTGAGATTAAGTTGAAGCAATCTCTAGGTGTGAATAATATTTTTCAAATTAAATTATTACGGTACGATGATATGAGCTGTGGATAGGATACAATGCAGAATGAAAAACCAAGTTGAATACGATATAAATATTTTTCTATTTTCATGATTTCTTCAAGTACAGAAGAATTAGCGTAAACTGGTAAATGGTAACTATAAATGGTTATTTCTAACATAATAAAAATTTGTTGTTTTTTAGTTGTATTGCCAATAAAATGGCATGAACTGTGAAGACATTTTTGGAAAATAGTGCCTTTTTGACTTTAGGAAGCTTAAATAACAGTATAGTATAGTTTTTTTATTATGCTAATTAAAAAATCGTAGAGGTAGCTTTTTTTATTTATTGATATCTTGTAGACCATCCTTTTGGAGGCACCACTGAAGAAATATAATCAGAAACAAATAGCCTAATGATGTATTTGAGGACAATTTGGCAGGATTTCAAATTCAAATAATATACATATAGTTTTAAAATTCCACTTTGTTTCAAGATTTTTTACATAATGTTTGTACTTAATACAAATTTCCCATCCAGAAATTAATAAAGATCTAATAATTACTGTCTGTACATTCTCTTAATAGATAATCTTTGTAGTATCAAAAGAAAATAAGAATTGCATATAGCTATAAACTTGAATTGAATTTTCTATCCTCTTCACTTATAAAACTTTCAAAATATCACTTCAAAGTTAATTCCATCAAAGCGACTTGCTTTGAAATATACAAAAACATGAAATTGTATCGAAGGCAACTCTTCAGAGTGAGAAAGGCCGAGAGAGAGGATAGCTTAGATCTTATCTCCCGTAGTCGTATCCACTCCCCAATCTAAAGAATAACATTGTATAACATTAATACGCGTATCCGAGAAATAGCGTTGAAGAAAACGAGATCGAATTATAGATGACGCTTGTGTGGCATCAGACAGGCTGATGTAACGGATTTTCCCCGGCAGGCAAGCTCTAGCTTTTTTGCGATTGTTCGATACTACGACATGACATGACATAAAGTGCTTCGCGTTTTACTCCAGACATAAACCATCGATTCAAACAGTCGGAACAGATATGGGTACGGCACGTAATCGCATACTAGAGTACAATTATCATCAATGGAAATGTCTTGTTTAAGTTCTTGAGGACATGACGTTGAATTTATATAATATCTTGAAACTTACGTTGTAAATGAAAATTTGTTGATACATCTGGAATATTGCTTCTAGGTTTCCATAGATATTCATACTGAATATACTGAAACTAGAAAAAGTTGTAGATACAAGGGCAAGTTGAAGTAAGACTGAAAGGAAACGGAGTGTAATAATAAATGGATCCTCACTATACTATTCCGAGGTTAAAGAACAATAGTTGGAGCAGAAAGAAAAACGAATGAAATAGATTAAAGTAATCAATTCAAAAATAATAGTTATATGTATGTATAAGATTGGAATCTTACAGAATTTTACTTAAATTTGCAGAGTATATTAGAAAGAAATAAATATGAATGGCGACTGAAATGCTAGAATCGTTGGTAATTTAAAATTTGATTTTCTACATATTCAGTTATCCCATTTACTGGAACAAAAAATTTCAGAAATTTTTGCGAAATCATCACTTCCACTCCTGTAGCAGCAAGGCTTCACAGAGCCATGGCAAAAGGCGGGACTAAACCTGTGATGGCCTTGAGAAAACCAGATGGCAGCTACACGGAAGGGGAAATGGAGCGGGCTGACCTGCTCCTTCAAACACACTTCCCTGGCAGCAAGCAAGCAGATCCGGCAGAGACAATCCCTAGCACCAAGAGACCCAAACGGGAGGAATGGGAAATCGCTAGGCGAATCTGCACGAGACAACGCATGGAGTGGGCAATAAACACCTTCCAGCCCTACAAATCACCAGGAGCGGATGGGATTTTCCTGTGCTCCTGCAGAAAGGACAGGAAGAGGTACTACAGCACCTCGTAAATATAACGAGAAGCAGTCTCGCGTTGGGATATGTCCCCAAAGACTGGAGAAGGGCGAAAGTCACCTTCATACCAAAAATAGGGAAGGAAGATGGGACTGACCCCAAATCCTTCAGACCTATTTGCCTGACATCTTTTCTATTGAAAGCAATGGAAAAAGTAATAGACAACTATATAAGAATGGAGGTTATGGAGAAAGCTCCACTTCACACAAGTCAGCACGCATACAGGGCAGGCAGATCGACAGAGACTGCCCTGGAAGAGCTAACAAGAACCATTCAGGAAACCTTGAATGAAAAAGAAACAGCTATCTGTGCCTTCCTAGATATCTCAGGTGCGTTTGATAACACGTCGCATGATGCGATCAGACGAGCACTGGAGACAAGGGGGTGAGTAAAACAGTAACCAAATGGATAAGTGAGGTGCTCTCCACAAGGACAGCTGAGACAACGGTAGGTCAATACACTACGAAGATCAGAACTACCCGTGGAACACCTCAAGGCGGCGTGTGCTCGCCTTTGATGTGGAGCCTGGTGGCGGATGAGCTGCTTAACAGGTTGACCGCGTTCGGCGTACACTGCATAGGATATGCCGATGACATTGTTATAATAGCAAAAGGCAAATTTGAGGGAATTCTTTGTGACCTGATACAAACAAGCCTTAGAATTACAAGCGAATGGTGTCGATCAGTGGGGCTGAGCATTAACTCAGCAAAAACCACAATCGTACCTTTCACTAGGAGGAGGAAACTACCGAAAATGAAAGATATATGTCTAGATACAGCAGTAATCGAATGCAAAACAGAAGTCAAATATCTAGGAATAACCCTGGACAAAAAACTTCTGTGGAACAAGCATATCGAACTGACTGTGAATAAAGCAACAAGAGCTTTAATGATATGCCGGAATTTAGCAGGCAAAACGTGGGGTTGTAACCCAAATATACTGCGATGGCTGTATACTAGTATAGTAAGACCTATGGTAACATATGGTGCAATAACCTGGTTCCAAAAGGTCACACACGTCACAACCAAGAATATCCTTGGCAAGCTGCAAAGGTTAGCATGTGTATGCATTACCGGAGCAATGGGAACCTGCCCAACCGCTGCCCTAGAGGTCATCCTAGACCTCACACCTCTACATCTAGTAGTGGAGGGAGTGGCCCGTGCGGCAGTGTACCGACTAGCCAGGGCACGGACGGGAGGGGCGAGACTTTATGCCAAGGAGCTTTGTCATCCATGGCGGGACTCTCCCCACTTTCGGATCTGCCAAGCGACGAAATGGTTAGGAAATACAGCTTCGAAAAGAACTTTTCAACGAAGTTGAGCAACAAGAGAGAGTGGGAAGGAGAATCCTCCACCTACTCTCTAAAAGCAAACACCATCAAATGGTACACGGATGGGTCCAAAACTGAAAAAGGAACAGGTGTAGGGGTATTCGGGCCAGGAACCAAATACTCAGAGCCGATGGGAATATACCCCAGTGTCTTCCAAGCAGAGATTAATGCGATTGGAAGATGTGCTCAGGTGAATCTTGACAGGAACTATCGGAAGGAGAATATTGCAATCTTCTCCGACAGTCAGGCAGCCTTATTGGCGCTGAGTTCTAACACCATCAGCTCCAAGTTAGTTTGGGAATGCCGGGATAAACTAAACAACCTGGGCAAAGAAAACAAAGTTGCATTGTGCTGGGTACCAGGACACAATGGAATCAGTGGCAATGAGAAAGCTAATCTATTAGCAAAGGAGGCCGCCACAACATCGTTTGTGGGACCGGAACCATTCTGTGGAATAGGGATGAGCACCTATAAGAAAGAACTTAAAGACAGGGAAGTGGACGTCAGAGCTTCCTCTGGCACAATCTTCCTGGTCTGAGACATTCCAAGGTATTCCTTGGAAATTTCAACAAGCAGAGAGCAAAAACCATGCTAGAACTAAACAGGAACAGATTACGCATTCTCACAGGTTTCCTTACAGGGCATTGTCACCTCGGGGAGCACATGAAGAGAATAGGTCTGAAACAGAATAGCGACTGCAGGTTCTGCGGGGCGGAAGATGAAAGTCCGGAACACCTGATATCCAACTGCACAGAAATTGAAGAATTTCGCGCCAACTATCTTGGCAAAGGCGTTATAGACGAGGAAGAAATACCCTCTTTGAAACCATCACATCTGTTACAGTTTATTAAAGCCCTCAGGATGGATGGGGAGCTGTGACTGCGGGCAAAACCCAGCAGCTTACACCTCATGTAAGGGGGCACAATAGACCCACGGTCGCGGTGCAACATCACCCTTATACCTAAATCTAAATCTAAATCTACTGGAAGTTTTAGATATGTAAGCAGTCGGATAATAGACTAGATTAGATTAGATTGTTAGTAGGTTGATCAGTCATTCAGTGCTTCTCTTCCCTGCGACCTACAAGATCTATTGTGAGTACCCAATTGAGCTCTAAAGAAGTTTAGTATCTTCTTGGGGATTATGGCTCTAACATCAGGGTGGTAATACCTCTGTCGGGTCACGACTACGCTGTTACACATGTGTCCTGCCGTTTCCCTGTGTTCCGAGCAGAATCGGAATTTATCATTGACTATTTTGTCCATCCTTTTGAGGTGGTATCTCAGTGTGAGTGAATGTAGCCAGCAAAGTCGTGATAGTGCTAAGGTCTCTCTTATCAATATCCAGCAGGGATTTCGCCTTAGTGGCGGAAAAAACTTTTTTGATTGTCTTAGTTTTCGAGTGATTTCAATGCGAGGTTTAATGTTCAGTTCTGCTGAAGATTATCTCTAATGCAGCTTTTAGTTAGGCCACACAATGATTCTGGTACAATGAGTTGAGACTGTTTTGCGCCTTTTTGAGGGTAAACACAAAGGGCTTCATGTTCGCTTAGCCTCAAAGGTAAACGTGCTTAGAGCTTTTAGTGCTGCCTGACTGTCTGAGAAGATGTAGGTACATATATGCGTGCGCCTTGGTAACGTCTTTTCAAATATTTATGAGCTCAATATTCAATGGCACATATTTCTGCTTAAAACATAGTTGGCTTGTGCCTAGCGCCATTGAGATATGGCATTCCGGCCTACTTGTTTATCTGTTTTGGATTCGCCCATATACCAGTGTAGACCATGCGTGCAGGTCCACCTGTATCCCACATTTGGCGGGTTTGGATTACCACTTTAAATTGTTTGTCCAAGTAGAACCTTGATGTCATTTGATCTTTTAGTTTAGGCAGCTCTCCTAATGCTTGTAGGAATTTTAGATGGCCTATTAAATCTGCTGATTTGAACACTATGCTGTGTTCAAGCCTGATGCCCCCCTCCCACATCCTTCCGTCTTCACCTGTAAGTATAATGGTATAAAATTTAGTAGGGTCTCCATCGTTGCGATTGAATAGGTTCGAATTGCACCGGGCTAGTGGTCTAGTGGCTTGTGCACTTGCCTCGTAGTCCGGCAGTACCGGGTTCGAACCCCGGTGCTTCCTTTCTGAGTTTGGTTTTCTGTAGTTTTCCAAATTCCACGGCAAATGCGGAAAGGTAACATCTTAAGTCGGTCTACAGCCGCAGGCGTAATAATAACTCATGGCCAGACGATGGCCCCTGTAATTGGCGCAAGCTGTTGGGGGATGCTAAGGCATGCATTATTATTATTATTATTATTATTATAATGCTCACACAAGCAAACTCCTGTATTTCTTGCAGCAAGACTTGTTGCTGATTTTCTCTAGTTTTTGGTCACCATACTAGCGACGCATATATGGCCATGGGTCTTACTATAGCCAAGTAAATCTTAGGCTTCAGCTTTCAGGTTTCTCTCAAAAAGGCGGCACCAAAGTAGATGATGGCAAAATATTATATATTTGTAATCACGTTTCTTCACCATCTATTCTCTTTTCAACTAAGTATTGTGCTCCAAATGCATAAAATTAAAATTACTCTCATTACTGCAATCCAGTTAAAATTTCAAATAGATGATATACATATGTCTCCAAGTAAACTCATTTACTACAAACTTATTTTGATGACAAATTTGATTTTATGTATATATGCGGTCAAAATTTTGTACACCTACATGGATGACTGACAATGCATCATCATTACTATTATGATTAATTGAGAAACCGGTCTAATTCTATCGTTTGAATTTTTATAACTCGACGATTCGGCAGGCCTTCTGCTATCGTTTTCAATTTCCACTATTAGGTGTAGTAATTTATAATTTTAAAATTTAAAAAAACTTGTGAACATTTTACGTAGTAATAGTACGTAAGTAATATAATGTAGTCTTGGTTTTGATAATTGTAAGATTTTTGGTAGGTCAACAATGTTTAATTTCAACTGATACTATTACGAATCTCAACATATTTGCGACGTAATGACGTAAGGCCTGACAAAATATCATAACAAGACAGGGATTTGAAAACCGCTATTTACGGAGGACTTAAGCTCTAGTAAATGTCTCGGTTGTATTATATGTATGTTAGATCGGTGGACTACGAAATCTGACATTATACTTCTATGCTGGGTTCATTATACCTATTAGTTTTGGTAAGAACGATTTTGTTAGTCTTAGAATCAACATACCAAAAATGACTGTGTATGACTAGATTAAAAATGTCGGCTGTGAGATGAGATACAAATTCAACCAGAAGTGTATTGGTCCTGGAATTAAATTTAAATAAAATTGCGGAGTCAGGAAAAGTTATTTCTATATAACCTGTATTGATCTCCTATAAAAAATTAATGGGAAAGATACATACCATTTTGTCTGTTGAAGATCAATAAGATTAAACATAAATTCGAAGTTTTAATAAGTAATGATAATATTCAAATCTCAATGGTAATTTAATGCTAATTGGAAAAAATGAATTATAGTGACTAACATGTTTGTTAATATTCGGGGCACGAAATATAAAGTAATCTAATCTCTAGAACACTGGGGAGACGAAATGAAAGTTAAAGCTTTAAGCATACGACTATCCTTCACTTTAAACTTGTCTCCTTTCTGTTTCTGTTTAAGAGAGACAGAAGAGACTATAAGCACGTATCATTTACTTACAGAAGCGTGTACAATATTTACAAATAATTAATTGAATAATTGACAAAACTACCTGAAAAAGAAAAACATTTACATTTAATTAAATTAAATTTCTGGTACTCTTTGATTCTTAGTTCTAGGGCTCCAACGATTTCTCCGAAAATATTTGTAAATCGTAAGGCATATACATGTTATATATGCGTAGATAGACCGATAGCACAGACTAGAGCAATATTTTGTAAATCCCAAAAGTACATTTGTAAATTTTGTAAAACTGTTCTAAGATTCCATAATATCCAGAACCAATTTATCTACGTCAGAGAACTATTCATGCTAATTACACTAGGCAAGAAATTTAAATTATTTTAATTTTTTTTTTCTGTAGTAACTGTGTGTGTTCTACTTTCTCTTACAGAGGTAATAATAATAATAAAATCAAATTTATTCTGGTACGTCAGGTTTTGGTACAAACGTTCTGTTTTAAAATGTTTTTCTTTTTACTTTTCTTTTATACTGTTCTACGGCACTTTCTGACATCAAACTCCAACAATAAGCAGCCAACATTTCACTGTTCCACTTGCCCTGATAACGTTTTTCGATAACAGAAATGTCTTGATCAAATCCCTCGCCGTGTTCATCACTGACGTCGCCGAGGTTTGGGGGAAAGAAATCCAGGTACGAGTATAAATAATGTATTTTAAGACTGATGTTACAGCCGAGTTCGTGGTAACTTTTAAGTTTAAGTTCATTAACAGTTGCTATGTAATTATCAGATTTTGTGTTTCCTAGAAAGGTTTAGGCCACACTCTTAAAAACATTCCAAGCACCACGTTCCAAGTCATTTAAAGTCTCTTCAAATTGTGCGTCTGATTGGAGACATTTAATTTCGCGTTTTCCATTTGAAATATTGGGAAATTTTTGTTGAAGTAATTGGAGTCCACTACCATCCTTATCCATTGCTTTGACGAAATCCTTCACCAAACCTAATTTGATGTGCAATGGCGGTAGAAAGATTTTATCAGGTTCCATTAGTGTCTTATGAAGTATATTCTTTTGTCCAGGAAGGAGTTCTGACTGGTCAATTAGCGGGAATTTCTCGATCGACTGTCGCACTCACAAAGGAAACAGCAGTGCTTTGTATACCGCAGTTTTAAATTGAGTAGAATTGCTACAAATTTGAAGTCAGCATATCAGCGCTGATCTCACACTTTGTAATTAATTTTGTCGTGAAGACGAGTCATATTTTCATAAGTTTCCTTCATATGGACTGCGTAGCCAACCAGGATCGAGGGATAAACGTTTCCTATGTAATGAGAGCTTTCAAACTCAATTTTTGATAAATAGACGCCAATCTTCGGGGTTGTGTTGATGACCTAAAGTCAGCATCAAATCATCGATATTATTGCAAAATGACTGACCTTCTTTGGTTGAAAAATACTGTGACAGAGTTCTTTCTGGTTTTTACGATACGCAGAAATATGTATGTCCGGAGCTAATAGCTTCCATCCTGGAAATCTAAATACTGGTATTTTTGCTTGTGTTTTTGACAAGTTCAGATCTCGAATAAGGTCATTTAATTCTGACCGATGTACTAAGTGAGCTCCGTTCTCTAGACATGGCAAATATTCAGCATTGCTGGTTGATAATAACTTGGAAATTTCTTCCTCTGCATCTATAATGGCATATTCTTAACTTGAAACATCTACAGGTTTTGGTACTGGCAAGACTTCGGAATGAGGTACTGGACGAGTCATAGAAGACACTAGCGTAACTAATCTTGATCTTATTGTTGGCGGAGAACCTCAAAGTTTTCGTGCAGCAAAAGTCGCAGTCAAACAAATGATCCGGTTGTTCACGCCAAATCATAGGTCTTGCAGATGATATAGCGCTGTTCTTACCATTTGACCAGTCTCTCAGAGTAAAGGCTCATTTATACATGCTAGTCAACTCGGCCGAGTAATTGACTAGCAAGCCACTAGCACTCATATAATGTAACGTAAACAAACCATAAACACCAAACATATCACCGAGCGGTTTGCTTATTTGACCAACCAGTTTGCTCCTATGACGTCATAAATGAATGAACAGTTCGGTGTTTGAGACCGCCAAAATGGAACCGGTCGTTGCTCTACCAAACAGTTCGCTCGCCAAAAATCGATTCATGTATAAATGAGCCTTAACAGCACATCGTGCGCGGCAAATGTGAGAAACCCATTTCTTGTCCTGATATTTAATTTTTAGACCAAAATAGTGAAAATATAAATAAGTAGGTATTCTATTAAAGGCGTAATATCTCGTTTATGTCGTTGGGTAATGAATTCTTCACATACGCAACCGAAGCTGTTGGGATTATTTGTACACGCACGGGAGATTATGAAATGAAAAGACGTTCAGCTATCACACGCAGACTTATATTGAATCTAACGAGCCGTGCGTCCCTATATGCAAACAAAGGCGGAAATCTACAAATTCCTAATTTTATGGGCTTCAGAGCACAAATGGGCGTGGGTTAAATGCTGTGACGTAGGAAACAGGCAAGGACCTGGTCAAACATGTCCGCTCAATGCTTGCACTACAATATATCTTGAAATATCTACTTTTTGAAAAAGCTATTTACAAAAATTTCTCAAAATCCTGACGTGATGGAGCAAATTTAAAATTAGTTTCAGAATCAGCATGAAAAACGACATAAATTACACCTAATGGTGTCTGAGAAAAAAATGTGTTGGACAGTGTTATCAGACTGTAAAGAGGCTAGTAAGCAACAGCTAACATGTAAATTATGATAAAGAATTTATTATAAAAATGCGCAGAATGCGTTAAGAAAAAATTGTTGCGGTAATAACTTGCGACAAATTTATAGTAACGTGTTCCTATTGTGCTATTCTATTTGACAAACCTTGTTACCCTTTTTACTCACGAAAATGTTATGCCGTTGGATGTCAACGCTTATTTTTTATTCAAAAACATCTTTTCACAGATGTGCACGACAGTAATTTATGCTATGGTGCAGATGTTTAGCAGCGCTGTTCGTAGTTTTCAATGTTCACTGAGTAAGTGTTTTATCAATTATAAATTTTAACTAGAAAGCCCGCATGTCTTTATCGCAGATAGAATGTACGCTTCATATCTCTGAAGTACATTCAGTATAAAGTACATAGACTACACTAATAATTTTAGCATAATAATTTCTAGTAATTAATCGATTGCTAATTTAACTGCCACTCATCTAATTTCCAATACGTAAACCACAAGCATATAATTGACAGTTTTCTGACAGAAGGTTATTAAAGGATATATCACGTGTTGTATGTGTAAATGAAGTAATAGTCACATGATTTGGCTGGAAATATTAATTGATTTATGTTTTAATTAACGTTACTTTCCGTTCGAGTACCTTATTGCTACTTTGCTGTAAATCTTCCATTAGATAGGAAACTATAACATAGTATAGGCAATGCTGTGTAATTTAATACTCGCTGCGAAATACGATACAGGTTTTTAATGGAAATCGATTTCTGTTTAGGCTCAATTATAAGATTCGTTTAACTTTGACGCAGTTTTGGCTTCGCAAGAAATAGGTTATCAACTTCGAAGCTATATTGGTAAGATATTCATGTTTATTTTTAGTCGTGAAATAAAAATTATCATATACCTACCGAAGTTTGAATAGGAACAGCAATATTTCAATAAATTTACTACAGCTTAGATTTCATTCTCGCTTTGGAAAATCAATGATCTAAGTTAATTTTTGAGTGGTGTCTTATATATTAATTGATTTCTTTGCTTTCAAGTTTAGGTAATGAAGCCGTAATACAGCAATACAAATACACAAGCTTAGTTATCTTTTTTGTTAAAAAATAATGTGTGTATAATTTCATTAGATAAGAAATAAAAAAGGGCTTGCAAGCGGTGTTTTATTATTATTCCATAGAATGGTCTCGGGTGGTATCTGCGCTGTGACTATACATATAGGTCTATTGTGTGCAATAATTTTGCAATTCCTAACAGAGTCTCGTTTAAGCCTAGTCTTCCTGCCTCCGCGAATATCAACATTTATACATTGAAGGTTTGCTTCCACCTGCTATTTAATGCTTCACAATCGCCTAGCACATGAAGCATGCTTCACTATTTTCCTGACACCGCCGTATAATGAAATCATAGACAAGATACAAGTTAAATGATATCGAAGGCTTCCACGGTGCGAGTCTCTGTTATGAGGGTTTCTGGGTTTTGACATAGTAAAGTAGAAAGTATAAAAATTAAAATTAAAAATAAAATTACAAGAAATATGTACAACAACTTACTCAAACTCGACGTTTCCCCACTAATGTCAGTGGCTTCTTCAGGAGTAAAACTAGGTGAGGGTCGCCAGAAGGTCACGGTAACTCGACATGTAAAGCACTCTGAGGCGAAAACCTTCTGACAGGGACAAAAACTGGGCGAGAGGCGCCAAGAGCTCACGGTAACTCGACGTGTCAACCATGTTAGAGGCGAAAACCTTCTGACAAGGGAAAGGAGGACGTGCTGGCGTATATATACAACTGTGTAAGGAAACAGATCAGAGAGTATGGAGTAATGAAGCGAAACAGTGAGCACGGGATTATGACGCGGTTTCCAAGTACTGGAGATGTTTCGTGGAAAATACTGTTCAGACTTGCTTACAACAGTTACATGATCAAAACAAATTCTGTGGCCTGTGCCGATAAAGTGTTCGGCTAAGACTGAGTGTGCTGAAGAACGTGACTATACAGTTGGTGTTCTTCGACTCTAGTTTGAATTGACTGTCCAGTTTCACCAATGTACACCGAACCACCGTCACAGGAAATTTTGTATCATTTTTGTGTCCTTATGGGAGAGAGCATGGTGAGTGTCTTTGGGCGAAAGAAGAACTTGGGAGATATTGTTTAAAGGTTTAAAGATGGGTTGAATGTTTTGTTTACGAAGAATTCTACCAATGTGATCCTGTAACGCCGTGAATGTAGGGAAGAACAATAGTACTTCGGCGATTGCTAGATTCGGGCGTTATATTTTTAGGGAACTGTGTGGGATGAATGTATTTATTTATGACTCTTTGTATGTTGCTGGAGCTATAGTCATTTGTTGATGTTGTTGTGCTGGGAAATTGAGATTGCGCGGTGTATAAAAGAGCCGATTACTGATTGCTTTGTATGTATTTACTTTATTGTGACGGGCTCAAAACCCGGAAGCCATCATAACAAAGTCCAAGTTACATCATTACCTCTTCAGGTGGCAGTGACCGGTCATTGGTTTGGTAATCCGCCTCAAATTCTGTTTAAGATAAATATATTCTTAACCTTGCTGTTAGATGATGTCCTCGGAAAAGACTTTTTTGTTTACTGGCGCTCCAGTAGTAGTCGTAGTGTTTTTTTTTAATGTTGGAGTTCTTGTATATGATGTTTCTGGTGCCATATATTTAAGGCATTTCGTGTTTTATATGCTTTGTTGGCTTTCTGGTTTTATTTTACACTACAATGACCAGGATACAGAGCAACTCTTACAGTATGTTGAGACACTCAAGAATTAATCCAAAAGTAATCTCGTGCTATCCCAGCATAGCGAGAGTTTATCTGTTACTGTGAACATTCTTCTACCAGTATAAGCAAATGAGCCAACTTAGCTATACCGTATATTTCTGTTTGTAGTATGCCAGTATACTGTTCCAGTTCAGAGGACTCCCTGAACGTGCGCCTGTCCGCCAACCATAGCCCGTTACCAGATTTGGTTGCTACTTTAGATCCATTTGTATACCGGGTGTCAACGAGATCATGTATCAGTCCGCCATTTATTTATTAGTTAAAACAAAACTTTGAAATTCGGACCGTATATATGAGTGGTAGGCTTCTTCAGGTGCACTCAGTTTTTCTATAGCACTTCCGGTCCAACCGGAAGTGACGTTAATTTGGAATTTTTAAATACAACATGTATTATTTCTGTTCATATTCTGTTTCCTCTAAAAATTTGCCATCTAGTGCAGGTCAACTTTTGACATTTTTCTCAAAGATGGCGGTATCTGTTAAATTTATCCATTAAAGTGAAACTGCTTCGCAGCAATTGACGAAATGTAACAACTATCAAAGTTAGCTTTGAAAACAATTAAGAAACGTATTTTTCACATTTACACACATTGGCGAAGGAAACATGTACTTCACGTTGAAATTACTATAGAAAATAAGATTTTCTTTTTTTTTCATTTTCAAATGACAGGTACTCGCTTTTTAAAATAGTAACACCCATTTTATTTTTTTATGCCGTGGTTTAGTGGTAGACAGGTAATACAAAATATAAATGTTTTAAAAGTAGTCTAATTCCAAAGCAGAACAGAACAATTACATTTCAAATGAAAAAAACACAGTTTCCTTCGTCAATGCGTGTAAATGTGAAACATACGTTTGTTAATTGTTTTCAAAGCTAACTTTGATGGTTGTTACATTTCGACAATTGCTGCAGTTTCACTTTAATGGATAAATTTAACAGATGCCGCCATCTTTGACAGAAATGTCAAAAGTTGACCTGCACTGGATGGTAAATTTTTAGAAGAAGCAGAATATGAACAGAAATAATACATGTTGTATTCAAAAATTCAAAATTAACGTCACTTCCGGTTTGACCGGAAGAGCTATAGAAAAACCGAGTGCACCTGAAGAAGCCCACCAATCACTCATATATACGGTCCGAATTTCAGTTATAAGTTTTATTTTACCTAATAAATAAATGGCGGGCTGATACATGATCTCGTTGACACTCGGTATATTACCAGATCATCCATGTTTGCTTCGTACCTTCCATTACTCCATTCATCTTTATTAAGAGTAACAACTGGAAAAGGTCTGGTGAGGAGAAGGAAATATTTTTTATCACAAACTGATAAGTATAATGATGTCTTAAAAAAATATATTCAAGATTTTCATTGTCATCCAAAAATGCCATTACGTATAGAATATTCTACCCAATATAATGTCGACTTCCCATATAATCGAAAATGTTTTAGATACATTTAGTACAATGAACTTGTATTCTAAATGTTCAATTTTTCATTTTAGTAGGACTCCATACATTATTATTGAACGATCATCATGAGACAGCTTCATTCATTTCATTAATTGTTCAGATCTTTACTTGTTAGTTGTCATGATTAAACGTTATACTGGGAAGTTTAACATATTTAATAGAATATTGTAAAAAAAAATTGCGTGTAGTTGGATTACAAACGTTACGTACACATATATAAAAAGAAATAATGTTCTTTCATGCTATTGCTTCAGGGATAGTATTGCTTTTGCGTGTGTAAGATAAATTAAGGTAAAATTATTAGCATTATGGCTCAGTGAGAACATTATCGTAAATCTTGGATTTTTGCGGGCGATTATAAAACACGATCAATGAACGTATGTATAAGGCAAAGAATTATTGTTTCGAGGTTGGTATATTAATTTTCGTTTAAATAAATGTTACAAATTTTTCGGAATCAAAAAGCTCGGAGAAAAACTAGATCAAACATTTTATTTTAGTACTTTAGTACAGTAATAATTCAAATTCTACAATGTTTTATACATATTTATTGCCGATTCTACGATATATTTAATACATCGATGCATCAGTTTTATTGATAAATAGCTATTATTGATTGATTTAGGCAATCGAAAGCAATTCGTCAGTCTTGTATTAGCACATCTATTGTTGTTAATATTGCTCATTGCTATCATTAATTTAAACTTATTAGTCAGAGATTTGCAGCTGTAAGGATGAATAGTGATTTGAATTATTTACATCAAAACTCAATTAAACAACGTCTTGCTTTCAATTCTGTTAAATTAAAAACGATTTTGTTCGGATCAAAAAAATATATAGTAACGTACCTATCTAAATGTTTAGCATTAAGAATAATCATATCAAACCACTGTATATTCCTACTGTATGATGCTATTTGCTGTACCTTATTCAATTTTGCTGGAAATTTAGATCTTCCTGTTATAGCTTCATATTCTTATTATCTATAGTTTGTATTATGCTGTTTTTCACATTCATATCCGTTATCAGTTTTTGTTGTAAGTAGTCCACAATTTAAGATTTCTTTGAAGTTATAAAGTCGAAAATTTGCAGCTTATTATACAAGAAAGACTATTATTATATATTATATGGTATTAGGTTGCGTGGTGAATGATTAATATTAAGCTTTCATAAAACTAATATTTTACGATCGAGAATACTATCATCAAACTGTTATCTACATTTCCAATAAAGTAACTTTATTCTGAAGCACTAACTGTGACTAAAATGGTATGTACAATAGATACGTTTTATCGATTATCTTTTTGAGTGGATATTAAGGTATATATTTTTGTTGAACGTAATTGACATTCATTGTCAAAATATGACCAAATGTGTTTATTATATTATACCTCATTTAATATCTTTCTCGCCTTTCTTTGCCTGCAAGCATTTTATGTAATTTTCGGGTTTTTCTACTAACATTGTTGCTGCGTGTAAGTATTAATAATTATAGTGATCAATTAGTGACTTCATTCGCTTTAGCCGTTAATTTTAGCATTTTAAGTAAATGTAATCCACTTGCAATCCATATGTTGTATTCAAGGCATTTTTTACCGCGCTAGCGAAATGAGGAGAAGCTTTGTAGTACAAAACCAAAACTTAACTCTATATATTTTAGGAACATTTTCCAATAATGGTAGAATTTTGCTACTACCAATTTGTCTTACGACATTGACTAACGAAATTATTCGCAATTATTATGGATACTCTACGTACTTCCGAAGAAATACAAAGTTCTATTAGGTAAGACTGTATTAAAAAAAATCTCGATTTTGTGTAGCCGCAAGTAAATATTTTCTCTTACAAGAAAAGTGTTGTCTTGCTTATGTTTTTCTGAAACAAGACAATATTGTTTTTGAGTTAAAACTGCAAAATTTGTATATTAAGTAAAGTCACTATATACTTAGTTTAAAAAAAATTATTGGCAAAGTTAACAAATAACGAGTATGTTGCACAGATGGTATCTTTCGTTTCTGATGGTCCTCCTGTTTTCTAGATATTTGCTCTTGCTACGATAAATCTCCTCATCTTTCCTCCATCTATCACAAATGGGTAATAACTATATTGTAGTGTGATTTTCGTTGTTATAGATATTGAGATACCAACAGAACTATACTAGTTATTGGCGATAACATTTAATGGCGTCATCTATTCGCACATAGTCGAACTATTAGCGGTTGGCACACTAACGTCATATTGACATTCATCTTTTATCAGTCATATATCATTGGTAACTTACATTGCACAATATCTTGATTGCTTCTTTTTGTTTTGTAAATTTAGTTTCTGAGCCAGGAAAATGTTCCTAAAGCAGTATTGCATATACAGCCCTTGAGTGGAAGAGCAGAGAGTAGGCGATTTTGGTAACTTCGTGTGTATCTTTCCTCATTTTTCTTATAGTGTAACTTACTTTTGCAAGTTTCTTTGTCGTTTCCAACTGAAAAACCATATAGTATTTTGCTTATTTTCTTGCATCTTTTTTGTTTTGTAGAAAGTATTACTTGCCGATTCTTTGTATGATTTTGATGTAATCCATTACTGTTAAACTATCCCTCTGCTTTCTCTAATCTATGTAATTTGTCACTAAATTATGGCCTTTTCTTTATACATGTGTTTTATTAGCATTGACCTATCATCCACAGATAAACACATTTTGTCGCAATTTTCATTATTGGGTAGGTCATTTATATAAATTATAAAGAGTAACATTCTCAATGCTGATTCCTTGGGGCGTTCCTGTTGTTATATCTATCTTTTCCAATTCTGTACTATTTGAAACCATCCATCTCTTATATCGGTTAGGTATGACTTTAATAATTTGTGTCTCTCTTTTATTAACAAATCGTTAATGATACTATACAAGGTTTTCGTTAGGTCACAACATGTCAGCATTGATTTATCCATGTCGTCAAAAGCATTTGTGCGTGTTCCAACAAGATAGTTGTAACAGGTAGTGCACATTTTCCTTTTCTATGGCCATATTGGTTGTTGTTTAGCAAATCGTTTGCTTCGAAGAAATTAAATTATCTGTTTTTTAAGCCACTTTAAAAACTTTCGAAAGTTATCATTATTTCATATCTTGTGTATGGAACCTATTATCTCTTGTTGCTCATTCTTGACTTGTTCCTTTCAAGAAAATAAATTTCATTACACCATGGTCACCTTTCGGCTGCATCCTGTTTATCTGGCATATTGGAGGTTAACTTATTACTATTATAATTATGGTAAAAGGTGCAGCCAAATTGTTCTTCATTTCTATTACTGTTAACCTGCCCAAAGGTGATCTATAAATCGCTGTAATTACCAGTTTTTTGTTTTTCCATGTTATATCGGCTAATTCTATGTCTATATCTGTGCAAAAGTGTTCCAGTTGTATTTTTTGTGTTTATAATTCGTATTTGACGAGTATAACAGCCGTTTATCAAAAGTTGCATTGGCAATCAAAGTTGGTAACAACCACATTTCTAAAAAAATAATGTCTGCAGATTTCAATTTTTATTAAATAATTTATGAAACTGATAGAAAAAATTCCAAACTTTTAAACATCACAATGTTTATTAGTTCCCTATATTCTTTTAACCAAAACTGTTCCAACTTTAACTTTAAGAAATTCGAGATTCATCATGGTTACGAATAACGTGCAACTGCAAGTGTTAAATTAAAACCGTCATACGCAAGATTGACCGAAATACAAAATAATGTGGAATAACAGATTATGAAAATATTTAACCACATCCCATACAGCATCAGATCGCTGTCCATAAATAACTATAGAAGACTTTTAAAAAAGCATCTAATCGACAATGTTTTTTATTGCTTAAAAGACTATTTTAATTATAATTTTAAAGTGTAATACTGTAATGACTATATTTCGTAGTAGTCATATAAAAAGTAATATATTGCAATGTTTAATGTACTTATGTATGTGTCTAACGTATATGTTTTTATTCTCTTAGCCACTGTAGACTGACTTGTTTCATACTTACTTTGTACAAAGGAACCAATAAACTTATTATTCTCTGGTGTCTGGTTCATTAACGATATTTACCTTCTCGTAATTGAATCAAATGTGCGGTAGCGTTTCCAAAGGCATAATCCACAATATGTTAGTGAGGAAAATAGTTGATAGAGTTGATTAACATGAAACCGGTCTACGATAATTATTATTTCGTAAGTTAATATGTGAGAGTTTGTGGTTTCTTTTTCAGGATTTGGAGTGGTAAGATCACCTAGTATTTTCTTATACACTGAAAAAGTTTCTTGTCAAGAGTACTAAGAGGAATGCAAACGAAATGCTAAAGCTTAAGCTATAAGAAAGAAAATAAAGCGATAGTAATGGCAGAAATATTGTCTATATAAAGAAGTACGCATTGACAAAGAATATATTGAAAATTAGCAAAAAAACTAACTCTATACACACATATTTTACTCTGAGTAACCTGGTATAGACACCAACAAATTCATAATTATTAGTCACAGATCAAGTTTAGCGATTACAGTTTAGTTTTTGTAAAGCAAAAGAAATGAATATTATTTATTCTCTTCATGAAAATTAGCCGTCCTCGGAAAGAAGGGCAAGAAAATTATCAACCGTGCGGTTACTTACTCCGCTATTTTTTTCCATCGCATCGGTCGTAAACATTTACAAATTTACCCAGATTTAACAGACCCAAGCTTTTATAGATATGTCCTGCGAACCGCTGAACATGCTCTGACATTAATAAGCCTCGCAAATCTCGCCACCCTTGGTAGAGAGCGTTCTGTTGAACAAAAGCCTGTCGCCGTTGCTAGAATCATTTGTTTGTGTAGCAGGAATAAGGGTGAGAAGAGTATTGCGTTGGAGGGTTCGCTGGTTGAAGTGCGCTGCGCGGTGGCAATGAGGAATGAATTACAGGCACGTGGCGAACGCACGTTCTGAATAAGCTCTATGCGTTTATAGGCCCGGGATTCCAATTAATAAACTCCATTATCAAGCCTGATAGCGTATGTATTGTATATGCGGATGTCATCTGTGGGGAAGGCCTAATTTCGTTAGGGTAATGCTATTAGAATAGTGCAATTTTTGAACAATCTCTGCAGTATATTAGAATTATATAAGGGAAGTGGTAATTATAGTAGATAGACACAGTGTGTATGTAGGTACATTTAGAGGATCAGTTTCAGTATTTGGTTTCAATTAATTGTACACTAATCTCGTAAGGTATTTTTTTATATGTAGTGGCTGCTTAGTTGCAGTGAATTCTTTAGCTGTATCGCTTGTTTAATTATCACTGCAACTTTCGCGGTGTAGTTTTTGTGTGTGTAATTGTGTTCAAATAGCCTTGTGACAGCATTATACCGCCTTTTATAATGCCGCTCTTCTCCCAACAGCGAATGGTAAGTCAATCGGGATTTCGGAGATCGGGATATCTAGTATGTATCAGTCATAGATGGATTTAAATGTACTGAGTGAGTTATTCGGACACTATTTACCTTTGCTTACTTTCGTTTAAAACTTTTCTAATAATAAGTAGTATATATCGAAAGTTATAGTGCAAAAACTGCGTAGAAATCATTAAATCGCTGTCTCAAAATGGTAGTTCTGTTATGCTTACTCCATGTATGTTATGCAATTTAATAAATATTTAATAATAGTAGTAATAATAAATGTCTTCATTGTGCCATAAAATTATAAAAGAACACAAAAGTCAATGAAAATTATATTAAGTACAACCAGTAGGCGTGATCCAGCTATAGCTGTTCTATTCAACCTACGGTATATGCAAATAACTAAGACTACTGCCTAAAACTAAAACCAAAAAGGAAAAAACTAGAAGTCGCTCTGTTTGAATGCTATATACAGGGTTTCCACGGCCAAGTGGGACATAGGGAGAATATATGTAAAATCGGATTTCGGTGAATATTATCTCCCTAATACTACTTCATTCAAAATTAAGGGCCGCATATTATAACTGGGTTAACAATGAACATCTCCACAATCATAGTACAAAGAAAGTCATTTTAATAAAGCCAAAAAATTATTTTTTTTTAATCTATTGTTCGTGAATTCCTAATAAGGCTTTTAATACGTGACTTAGTGCAAGCGTCCATGGCGCAATGGTTCGCGCGACGGCTTAATAAAGCAAATGCACGGATTGTTTAGGGTTCGAATCCCGGCAGATTAGTTTTATTTTTTATTTTTTATCTCCAACAATAATGTTACAAATTCAATAACACTACAAAAATCAAAGATTTTGAAGACTATAAAATCGATTTTTTGAGGATTAAGGTAAATAATGAATAATTTTTACAATAACAAAAATGATCACGTGCTATTATATTATTCGATTTTTAATTGTTACTAACGACGAATCATTTGTCAAAATAAACAACAAAACTTAATCAAGATTTAAAAAAAATAAAAATAAAATTCATTTCTCGGATTCGAACCCCAAACAATCTGTGCCTTACGTTATTAAGGCGTCACGTGAACGTCTGTGTCACGGCCACTTGCACTAACTTACGTGTTAAAAGCCTTATTAGGAATTCATGTACAATAGGTTTAAAAATAATAATTTTTTTGGCTTTATTACAATGACTTTCTTTGTACTATGATTGTGGAAATGTTCATTGTTAACCCAGTTATAATATGCGGCACTTAAATTTGGATGAAGTAGAATTAGGGAGATAATATTCACCGATATTATATTAATTAATATTCCCTATGTCCCACTCGGCCGTGGAAACCCTGTATATATAATGCATAAGTAAGAGCAAATAATAAAAAAAAAAAATAAAAATTGAATGCATCACGCCGTACTGCAATATCAATGAGTTACTGCCCAATAAATAAAGCACTACGAAGCTTAGACCTAAATGTATGCACAGACAAACATTTCCACTCGCAATTTAAAATATTGTATTTACTACAATAAATACCATAAGAAAATGAACGTTCTAAAATAAGGAGGTGATATTAAACCACGAAATCTAGCAGTGATATGTGAACATCGGAGCGGAAACGTATTTTGTGGTAAAGGTAAGACGGGGTTTTATTCAACATTATCCTATGAAATAGCGTGCACATCCGAAGTTCGCGCCTATTAGCGATATTAAATAAATAAATAAATTTAAACTAGATGACCGACCCAAGCTCAAGAATGCCTCCATATTTTATCAAAATGTCAGAGGTCTGAACTCAAAAGTTAATGCATTTTATAATAATGTAGCAGCTTGTAACTTTGATTTCATCTGTTTAACGGAAACATGGATATCTGAAGAAATTTCTAGTTGTGAGCTACTTCCTAACCACTACACCGTATTTAGAAGTGATAGAAACTTTCAGGCCATCGAAAAAACAAGAGGAGGTGGTGTATTGTTGGCTATTAATAACGTTATCTCTGCGAGTGAAATAAACCTACAATCTCTCAAAGACGATATACCAGATATAGATATTGTTGCATGCAATGTGCGTTTGTCACAAACCTTCCAATTTTTACTTTTTGTAGTTTATGTACCACCATCAATATCTCTTGATAAATATCAGCACTTCTTATCTTTATTTGAAACCTTAGATGATATAGCATATAAAAAACTACTTATATTGGGAGATTTTAATATTCCTGCCTATAGTCTTGATTATATAGATAATAAGACAACTATGTTAGATAACTTTCAAAGTCTCTTTGATCTAATTCAATACAATCACATACGTAATATCCATAATAGACTATTAGATTTAGTGCTATCTAATGTTAATTGTGTTGTTGAACGAGAGGGTTCTTGTTTAGTGGCCGAAGATGTGCATCATCCTGCACTTCATATTCGACTTGATTATATAGTACAGAACCATGTGCAGTTTCAACAATCTCAACATATTAAAGCCTATAATTTCAAGAAAGCCGACTTTCAATTAATGTATAGCTTATTCTTTGATGTTGATTGGTCTTCTATATATTGTTTAAATTCTGTACAAACGTGTATCGATAGCTTTTATGCGATTATTTATGATATTTTTGATAAATCAGTACCACTAAAGAATTTTTCCCATTCTAAACGTATCTATCCTCCTTGGTACGACAATAAGGTAATACAATACCTTAGGCAGAAGGATAACGCACGACAAAAATATAAAAAATATGGTACTAAATTCCATTACCAGCGTTTTCAAGAACTGCGTTCCTTATGTAAATCGCTTATTAATGATGCATACATCAATTATATTCGTAATGCTGAGAATAATGTAAAAAGAAATCCTCAAGAACTCTGGCGTTTCATAAGTAGTAAGCGTAATCATACACGAATACCTGGTCTTATGAATTATGACAACAATGTTCTTAATACGCCTGAAAGCATCATGAATGCATTTGCGGACTATTTCAGCAGTGTTTATATACCATCAGATGATAGTTACTGCATTACGCAACCAGTTAAGTCTATTACAACTGACTGTGTATCTGTGTCATTTATATCCGAAGATGATATTCTACTGCAGCTGAAGAAATTGAAGGATAGCTTTTTGTGCGGCGGCGATCTTGTGCCCAGTTTTATCATTCGGGATTGCGCAGCAATATTTGTAAAGCCTTTGTTCCACATATTTAATTTAATATTGAAGTTATCGGATATTCCCAAAATATGGAAGATGGCCCGTATCTGCCCTGTGTTAAAAAGTGGAAATTCGGATGATATACGCAATTATAGACCTATTTCAATACTTAATTTCGTAATTTACGTAATTTTTCGAAAGTATTTGAATCTATATTATGCAGCCACATTTACAATCAAACAAAATGTATTATATCACCAAGTCAACATGGTTTTATGGCCAAACGTTCTACCCTTACAAATTTAAGCTGCTTTACCCAATTCGTTTCTGAAACCTTAGATCAACAAGGGCAAGTAGATGCTATTTATACGGACTTTCAAAAGGCATTTGATCAGGTGGATTTCTATGTACTGCTTTCGAAATTGAAGTGTATTGGATTTTCTGAATCACTTTTAAGTCTGTTGAGGTCATATTTATTGGAAAGAGAACAATTTATAGAATATCTACATATAAGGTCAAAAGCATTCTATCCATCATCGGGCTTACCTCAGGGATCTAATTTTGGACCAGTTCTATTCCTTTTATTTATAAATGACATTGTTAATGTTATTGGGAGTGAACATTTAATATTCGCCGATGATCTAAAAATATATAGGAATATTTACAATATTGGAGATTGTCTTGAACTACAGAAAGATCTATCAGCAATTAGTAATTGGTGTACAAGAAACCATCTAGCTCTCAATGTTGGTAAATGCAAAGTCATTTCGTACACCAGAAGTAACAGTATTCAATTCACGTACACATTAAATGGAGAAGATCTCAGTCGTCAACATAGTGTGAAAGACCTAGGCGTTACTTTCGATTACAAACTTACATTCGCTGCTCACATTAATTCAATAGTTTCAGATGGTTATAAAATGTACGGCTTTATTTATCGAAATTGTAGAGAATTTGAAAATATTAATTGTTTAAGTGTATTGTTTTTTGCTTTTATTAGATCAAAATTGGAATATGCGTCTTTGGTTTGGAATCCAATATATCAAGTCCATATTAATAACATAGAAAATGTTCAGAGACGGTTTCTTAAATATTTATTGTACAAAATTGATGGCATATATCCCGAAAGGGGTCTCGATTACAATATTATTTTGTCGAGATTACAATTTACTTCATTGCATAAAAGACGAATTATAAGTAGTGTCAAATTTCTGCATGCTCTATTAAATAATAATGTTGATTGTGCGTCGTTGGTGGAGAAAATTAATTTTAATTGTCCAACCTTTTACACTCGTTCTCAAAATACGTTTTACTGTAATAGAAATAGAACCAACATGTTAATAAAGTCTCCGATTACAACAATGTGTACTAATTACAATGCTATATCTCATTTATGTGATATACACTATGAATCCATTGACTCAATATGTGCTGTAATTACGGATTTGTAATTTCACTTTCTGGTATATATACATATTTATTATTATTATTATTTTTTTTTTTTTTAGTTTTATATTGGTTATCACCATTTGATTTGTTATTACTTAATATATTCTGTATTCGCTATTAAATTTATTAGGTTAGGCATTTCCTGTACTTGGGTCGTGTACCTGTTGGAAATAAATATTATATTATATTATATTATATTAAGCCACTTCAAATCACCAGTCTATGAGAAACATCCTCAAATTTTCTAATGCCATATATATAGCGAAGAAGAATTCTGAACCGTCTGAATTCTATTCGAAGTTATTTTGTAGATCGATAAATGGTACACCGAAACACAGTAGATAAATTAGGACATAACAAAAGCTTCGCAAAGTAGTAGGTAAACTAAGCGACCATCAGACCAGTCACTCGACGTGGATACGCTGTATAAGCGGTATTTTGACAGATAAAACCTGTCAAACTGTCATAATTATGACAATTTGGTGATTTTACACAGATTTTAGCTGTCAAAATACGGCTTATACAGTGTATCCACGTCGAGTGACTGGTCTGATGGTCGTTTAGTTTACCTACTCAAAGTCTAGCCTTTGTTGTAGAATTTAAGACTGCTCTCTGTGGGTAGAGTTTTTTAAGGTTGGAATATGCACATTTAATATATTTATTAATTTGCTTCTTGTACCTAATACTATTGTCCATAATTAAACCAAGATTCTTTGCTGAGTTAACAGTAGGTATATATAGTAGAATTTACGCTAATAGTTATCGTATTCTGTAGTGAATCGCACATCACTGCCCTACCAAACAATAGAGCATGAGATTTGTTCGGATTCAGATGTAAATTATAGTCTAATCCAGATTGAAAAATATAATATTTAATAATCATCATTCTACTGCAACTGCACAATCACGGGGCTCAAATGATATAATTGAACATCGTCAGCGTAAGCATGAAAAGGACATCCAACATTTTTGAACAACTAAGACGAATAAATAGTAAATAAAATAGGTTCTAGAATAGATCCTTGTGGTACATCGCAACGAACACGCAAAGGATCAGACAAACCCGAGCCCAATTTAACAGACTGGAGTCTGCCCGATAAAAAGTTCTTAATTAGAAGAGCAGATCGCTCACCCATACCGAGCTGTCGTAGTAAAGAAACTAGAAGCTGATGATCAACGGTATCAAAAGCTTTACTAAAGGCAAGCAAAACAAGTACAGTTATTAAACGGCTGTCAATAGCACGCAAAATATCGTCAGACACCTTAAGCAGAGTCGTCTCGCAGCTATATCCTGCTCTAAATCCGGATTGTGTTTCAGGAAGAATATTATATTCTCTAACAAACACTTTCAGTTGATCCAAAACTACTCTTTCAAATATCTTGGATATAAGAGGTAAAATACTTATTGGACGTCAATGACTGAAATCCGTTGGATTCTTGATCTTACGCAGAAGGATTACAATGACATGTTTCCACTGAGAAGGGAAGAGGGAATACTCTATGCAGTAGTTAATAATATGTGTTATGTACGGTACAATATGTGGACAGCACAATTTCATCATTTTTATACTTAATCCGTCAGCACCTGAACTATTGCTATTTATCCCTTTTATTATATCAATAATAGTCTTGTTATCAGTTAAATTAAAGTCAAACTCAGCAAGACTATTGTCAAATAAATCGAGAACAAATGCAGAATTAGTTTGTAAATGAAGTATACTACTCGTATTAACAAAATAATCATTTATACTGTTCACGTCAGAAAGAGTAGATGGAAGTTCTATCTGTAAGTTCGGAGATGACAAGTTCAAGTAGTTTAAGTGTTTCCACAAATGAGTGTTGGAAATATTGCTTGAAATTGTTTCATAATAATTTTTTTTCTCCCTTCTATGGCACGCAGTGGCAAAATTTCGAAGAGACTTATAATAGTCCCAATGTGATGGAAATCTAGTTTTTTGAAACCTTACCCTAGCCTCGTCTCTCAGATTAAACAATAATTTCAAATTGTCCGTCAGCCATGGCATATATTGCTTAGTAATTGGTTTGTTAATGATTGGCACATGTACGTTAAATATGTTGAGGCATTTGTTAAAAACTATGACCTTCTCGTCCACGTCCGCCAAAGCAATAATATTATTGAACGGCAGAGTCCGTAAGTGTTCTTGGAACAAGGAAGCATCGATATGCTTTAAGTCACGATACGAGATTATACGAAGGACAGAATATGATTTGCAAGATAATAAATAATACGACATATCGTGATTCGAGAAGTCACAAATCTCCACGCCCGCAGCCACCACATCCTCAGAAGTCGAAGTTATTATCAAATCCAGTAAGGCAAAAAACCGGATCCTATTAATTGGTACAGTCTTAAAGTATCTAAAAATTCGTCATTTTTCACCAAAGCATTCACTGTATTTTTTTCAATTAAAAGTTCAAGAAAAACGCATGAGACTCGGCCACACTCAATAAAAGTTATGATTTGGTATGATATCTAACAAGGAAACACGGGCAAGTGGTGGTGACCGATTTAAATGAAATTTGGTGGGTTTGTAGACTGATGCAGTGTAAGAACAGCGGTAACTTCCATAGATGCTAAATCGCTTGTTTTCGGGGGCGAGGGCGACCAAGAGCTAACGCTACCTTCTGCTATTTGCTTCAATATCTTCGAAACTATAAGATATATAAAAAAGTTAAGACAAACTTTGCACAAACTTTGCACAAGATAACAGGACATAATTCAACAAAGAACATAAAGAACTGCAGTAAGTGTGGTAAGAAAGAGCATGTAATAAATAAATGTCCAGCTTTCGGTAAGATCTGTAATTATTGTAAAATTCAAAATCACTTTGCTTTTTTGTTTTAAAAAGAAAAAGGCTAATACTAGTGACAAATATAACAAAATTAGTGAGGTTAAAGAAACAGTCGCAGATAATAACACAGATAATTTTTTATACGTAGGTAGCGTAACTGATGATAATGTTATTAGCAATAATCAACAATGGTGGACTCACTTAGAAATTAATAATAAAATAGTTAGATTAAAGATATATACAGGGGCTATGGTCAATATACCTATTAAAATATTCAAATCTTTAGGATTTTCTGAGAATATTCTTTGTAAATCAGATATGAACTTACACTCATATACAGGGGATAGACTGACAGTTTCAGGTTATTGTAACATTCAATGTATGAGGAATAATAATCCATATAAATTAAATTTCTATATTGTAAATTCAAATACAGAGGCTATTTTGGGTCTTGACTCAAGCATAAATTTAAATCTTATTGTGAAGATTGACAGTGTCGAATCCAATGTTTACGAATATTCTGACTTAATTAAAGAATACCGAGATTTACTTTCCGGAATAGGATGTTTAGATACACCATATCACATTGAGATAGTTGAAAATGCTAAACCAGTAGTACACCCTACCAGGAAAGTGTCTTACCACTTCTAGGGGCACTTAAAGAAAGTTTGGATGAATTAGAAAAGTTAAAAATAATTGAAAAAGTAAACGGTGTCACAGATTGGGTAAATGCGCTAGTTTTAGTAAAAAAACCGGATAATAAATTACGTATTTGCTTAGACCCGCGCGATTTAAATGAGGTAATAAAACGCGAATATTGTAAGATTCCTACTTTAGATCAAATAAATCAGCAACTGCCACGTTTTTTAGCACTCTAGATGCTACGCAGGATTTTTATCAAATACCTTTGGATGATTCCAGTTCAAAATTGTGTACTTTTGGTACCGCATATGGAAGGTACAAATTCCTGATGCTTACTTATGGCATTAAATCCGCTCCAGAAGTCTACTACGAAACTAGGTTCAAAGAAATTTTTGAGACGGAAGGAGCTGATACATACGTTGATGATTTACTTGTATGGGGTTCAACCAGACAGCAACATGACGAAAGACTGAGAAAAGTACTAGAACTAGCAAAGAAACATAATGTTAGATTCAACCTACAAAAATGTAAGTTTGGTCAATCACAAGTAAAATATATGGGTCACATTATTTTAGCAGAGGGTGTCGCTCCTGATGAATCCAAAATAAAAGCCATTTCTGAAATGACGCGACCGGTAAATAAACAAGATGTACAAAGGTTACTTGGTTTATTAACATATGTAAGTAAATTCATTGGAAACTTTTCTGAAAAAACTTCAACTTTGCGAGATCTTCTAAAAAAAGATACTGAGTTTGAATGGCATGAAACACATGAAATAGCTTTTAAGAAAATTAAAAACATACTAACTAATACACCTGTATTACAATTTTATGATGTTAACGCGGAAACTGTTGTGCCAGTAGACGCATCCATGCCGGGTTGCGGTGCGGTACCGTTACAAAATAAGCTTCCCTGCGCTTATGCATCAATGGCATTCACAGACACACAGTGCAGGTATGTACAAATCGTGAAAAAGTGCACCGCACGCTTGCAAAGAATGCTTCTTCAAATACAAAAGTACGATATTGACGTCAAATACAAACGTGCTAAAGATTTGGTGATTGCAGATGCTTTGTCTCGGGCTTATATAAATGACAAAATGTCGATTTGATAACGAAATTTCTAGTCATGTTTGTATGATAATATCTGAAATTAATATTATATATATGTATATATATAATCGTGAACACTTCTACCATTGGGTGTCGGGTTATCTGGTAGTTTCTCACTCTGCGTATATAAATTTCTTCCATCTAGTTCTATCCTTAGCTAGTATTCTTGCTCCACTGTATGTTTCGTTTTTAGATTATATTATATTCGTTATTACATCATTCCAGGTTTTCTTCGGTCTTCCTCTTTCCCTTCTCGTCTGTATTCTTGCCTCATATATTTGTCTTACCGGTCTGTTGTCTGGCATTCTTTGTATATGTCCCCACCAACTCATTTGTCTTGTTTGTATGTATTCATTAATGTGTTGTATGTTCATTTCTTCTCTAATCTGTGTGTTCCTTATTCTATCTTTTCTCGTTATTCCTTTCACTCTTCTTAAATATTTCATTTCAGTCGCTTGTATCCTACTCTTCTGACTGTCAGTAAGTACCCACGATTCGCATCCGTATGTTAGTGTTGGTCTGTAGATGGTCTTATATACTTGCATTTTTGTTTTATTTGAAATTTCCCTCCTACTAATAAATCTCTTGTTCATTGTATAGTATAGCTTAATAGTCTTCTCTATTCTATTACTAATTTCTGCTTCTTGTTTTCCTGTCTCATCTATTAAAATTCCCAAATATTTATATGTTCCAACTTGCTGTATTTTTGTGTTTCCGATCTTAATATTTGCTCGATGCCCTCCTATAGTCATTACTTTGGTCTTTTCAATATTTATTTTCATATGTTTTCGCTGTAGTATGTCGTTCCAAACTTGTACATTATGTTGTAGTTGTTCTTCGTTTTAGGCAATCAGAACTACATCATCCGCAAACACCCCTTCTGCTATTTCGACTGGCTTCAAACATCTATATCCTATTTGCATTTTCTTGGTCTTCTCGTTGCATTCTTTGATTATGTCATCCATAAATATATTAAATAGTGTTGGGCTTAATCCTCCTCCTTGTCTGAGTCCTATTTCTGTTTTAAAACCTTCAGATTTCACATTATTTTTTATGATGTAGTTTACATTATTCTCATATATGTTTTGTATTAGGTTTATGATTTTTCTGCTTATTCCTCTATTCTCCAGACTTTTCCAAACTTCCTCTCTTGGTACTTGGTCGAAAGCTTTCTCCATATCTATGAAAGCTAAGCATAATCCTCTTGTCTGCGTTGTCCTTTTTTCTATCAGTTGTTGTAATGTAAAAATGTGGTCATGTACACTACGTCCAGGTCTGAATCCGCTTTGTGCTTCAGCCATGTGGGGTTCTATCAGCGGTCTTATTTTATTGGTTATTATTTGTTCCACGATCTTAGTGGCTGTATTGAGCAATGTGATTCCCCTGTAGTTGTTACAGTCTCTAGTATCTCCGTGTTTATATACAGGTAGTATTAATGCTGTTGTCCATTCTTTCGGTATTATCTCTGCATCCCATACTTTATTGATTATTTCCAATAAACTGTTTTTCCCTTCTGTTCCAGGTATTTCAACATTTCTGTGGTTATTTTATCCTCTCCTGGTGCTTTCCCATTTTTTAGTTTTTTAAGTACCTCTTCTAATTCTTCTATTTTTATTTCATCGTAGTCTTCATCGCCTTGCTGGTTTATTCTAGTTTTGTTATATCTTGTTGTTTGTTCTGCCCCTCCTAATAACTTCTGAAAATAATCATTCCATCTTTTCATTATATCTGTTTCATTTGTTAATATTTCACTATTCTCGTCCTTTATAGCAATTTCGTTTACTTTTTTACCTGTTCTCATTAGTTTTAGGGCTCTGTAGAACAGCTTTTGGTTACTACTTCTGTTTGTTTCTATTTTATTGCCAAATTCAGTCCAGGACTCTCTCTCTGCTGCTGCCACTAGTGTCTTAACCAATGATCGCTGTTTCTTATAGGTTTCGTACTGTTCCATTGTTTTAATATGTAGATATTTCTTCCATTCTACTTTTTTCTTTTTCACTTCTTTTTTTATTTCCTCATTCCACCATGATGTTTGTTTTTTTCTGTTCCTTATTCTATAAGTGCCACACACTTCTGTAGCTGCTTCTATTACAGTATTTCTAAAAATATTCCATGCTTCTTGTAAGTTGGCTGATCTGATATTATTATGTTCTTTTTTTATCTTTTGATTTGTTATATCTCTGTATTCCATAGCTATAGCACTTTCCCTCAGTTTGTATGTTTTTATTGTTGTATGGTCAGTCTTTGTTTGTTCTTTCCTTCTATCCTGTGGTGTTGCGTTGGTTTTCATTCTAGCTATTAAGAGATAGTGGTCGCTATATATTTCTGCTCCTCTCCTTACTCTAATGTCCACCACACTCTTCCTTTCCCCTTTTGATACTAATATGTAGTCAATTATTGACTTTTCTCCTCTGCTTGGTTGTACTCTCGTATATTTATGTATGTCTTTATGTTGGTAATAGGAGTTAGTAACTATCAAATTTTGTAATTGGCAAAAGTCTAGTAACCTTTTCCTATTGTTATTTCTGACCTCTTCTCCATGTATCCCTAGTATTGTGTTGTACACGTGGTCTTTTTGCCTACTCTGCTGTTGAAATCTCCAGCTATATACATCGTCGTATTTATATTTGTATTTTCTACCATTTCCGTTAGTTGATTCCAGAACTTATCTTTTTCTTCTATACGTTCGCTTTCATCTGGTCCATAAACTGCTATTATTGTTCTTCTGTCTTCCTTGTTGTCCTGTATTTCTATCTTCAATAGTCTTTCATTTACTGCTTCCCATTTCTGTATTTTGTCTTCGATATTTCTATGAATTATACAACCAACACCAGCCGCTGCTCTTTGATTTTCTTCTACTCCACTGAATACTAGTGTGTGATCGTTTTTTAATTTCATTTTTCCCTTTCCCTTTTTCTTTGTTTCGCATATTACCATTATCTCCAGCCCATTCTCTTCAAATTCATCTACTATTTCGATCTCTTTACCTTGTATACTCCTCACATTCCAAGTACCCAATATCCATGTGTTATTGTTTTTCCTTATATTTACTTTTGTTGCTCCATTTCCTTCCAATTCATGATTCCTTTTCATTGCCTTTGTTATCATATCTTCTGCCTGCTTCTCTGGGGTTGTTATCAGTTTTTTGGGTCATTTACAGTGTGTATCTTCTTTTCTAGCTCATTTTTTAATGGATTCCAATTCCACTTCTCGTCGTTTATTATTAGTTTTCTATAGCCAATTTTAACCTTTTTACCATTTTTTCTTTCTTCTTTTGCTCGGTTTTCAATTTTCTTCTGTATTTCTCTTTGCTCTTTTGACATATCCTCGTTTATGTATATCTTTTGGTCTCTAATTTTACTAAGTTTACCTTTATTTCTCATAACCCTATATTTATAATCTGTGTTTTCCATTTGTAGCCAGTATATTCTATTTCCCAATTTTCTTGCTTTCTGTATTTTTACCTCTACGTCCAAATTTGTCTTGATAAACGCTTCCATTTCCTTTCTGATCGACTCTTCATCATTATTGGTACTGTTCAGTCCTTGAATTACTATATTATTTCTTCTGTTTTCTCTATCTATATTTTCTAGCTTGCTATTTATTATTTTAATGTCGTTCTTAAGCCTTGTATTTTCTCTTGCTAGCATTTCATTGTCTTCTTTAACTTTCTTCAATTCTTGTGTGTATGCCCTCTGATCTTCTCTAATTGCTTGCAGTTCTAGCATCATATCCTTTTTGAAATCTTTTAGCATATTCATCATCCTTTCCCATTTATCCTCCATTTTTATCTTTTTTTCTGGTGTTCTATTTATTTTACGGCTTTTCGTGAATATATCGTGCCCTTCCTCGGTACTTTTCTTTCTCTTCCCTTCGTCGGTTAGTGATTCATTTCCGCTACTCATTATATCACTAGTTATTTCTCTACTACGGACCTGTTCTATTTCTATTTATAGATCACTCGCTGTTACTGTACGGTCTCCGTATTGCGATAGGTGGGTTCCCCGAATCGTCTTCTCGAAGGTCACCCTCTTCTCAATACTTTATTTATCATCTATTATCAAATTCTGTATTGTATGTCTTTCTTTTTAATTATTAATTAATATTACAAAGAATAAATGGAAAGAATTTCAAGAATATACAAAGGCAGACAATGAACTCAAATTGCTAAAGAAAACTATTTTAAACGGCTGGCCCAAGAGCAACAATCAAGTGCATAATAGCATAAAAAATATAGCCGGTACAAGCAGAATTTAACGATTATAGATGATCTAATTTTTAAAGACAAAGCAATTCTATGTAGTTCCCAAAACTCTGCAAAAGAAGATGATTGATAAAATTCACTATAGTCACATGGGAATCAACAAATGTCTTTCTCTAGCCAAAGAATCACTTTTTTGGGTTAATATGAGCAATGATATTAAACAAAAAAAACAATTTAAATTGCAAAATTTGCACCAAATATTCAAATTCACAACAAACAGAACCTTTAAAGTCATAATATATCAACACTACCGTGGAACAAATTAGGTTGTGATCTCTTTGAACTCGGAAATGTCAAGTACCTACTAGTAATAGACTACTATTCAAAATACATAGAAATAGAATGTTTGAGTCAAGACACCACCAGCCTACATGTAATTGAATGCTTAAAAAGTATGTTTGCACGTCATGGGATACCACTAACATTTGTATCGGATGGTGGTCCCCAGTTCGCCTCCAGAGAATTTAAAAAGTTTTCTCAAGAGTGGGAATTTACTCAGGAAATATAAAATTCATAAAAGTAAGTGAATATAAGAACAAAAATAACCGTTCTTCATTTTTATTTCTCTGCAAAGAAAGGGAAGAAAGGAATGTTAAATATTATTTAGATTTAGACAGTAGTTCGGCAAATGTATCTGAAAATGAATTAGAGAATGAACAAGTCGAAGCCATAAGTGAAACTTGTCCAGATCGTGAAAGCGTTAATGAAAAAGTAGTGTCAGTTCGGAGGATGTGGAAGAGGCGTTTATATCACGCGGGAAAGTGACATCTTCGGGAAGAACAACGAAACCTCCTCAAAGGCTCGACCTCTAAGAGAGGGGATGTGGGGTGGCACCACTGCATATGAACTGATGTAATGCGTTGTTAATAAAGGTTGTTGAAGCTGAACTGGTTATTACTGTGGTAGTTTTCATAACCTCATAGATCCCAACCACAAGCGGCACAAATAAACATATGTAACATTCACTATGACTTAATATAAGAAAATTTTGCAGAAAACGGAGTTTAAAATTCAGAATGGCAATTACGCCCCTTGGAGGCCATTTCAGAAACTCGAAAATAATTTCCAGCATTTTCTCTTAGCCGATTTACTCAACAATTTTTTTGTTTCAAATTTCTAGGTATGTACATCCGTTTCCCTAATACCGTACCTGCTTACCCTTGTTGAGACACATAACAGAAGCTGTTAGGATTTTATTTGTATACGCACCGGACATTATGAAATAAAAAAATGTTCAGCTATCACATACAGACTTAAATTGAATCTAACGTGCTGTGCGTATCTCCTTATATATCAATACAGTCGGAAATCTGCAAATTTCTAATTAGGAAGCCAATGAAATTTCATTAGCTTCAGAGCTCAAACGGGGGTGGTTTAAATGCTGTGACGTAGAAAACAGGCAAGAAAATATTCAGATATGTTCACTCCATGCTCGGCACTACAATATACCTTGTAATATCTTTCTTTATATAAAAGTCACTTTGAAATTCTGTAAAATTTAATGTACTTTTTGAAAAAGTTTACAAAAATTACTCAAAATCCTGACATGATGGAGCGAATTTAAAATTAGTTTCAGAATCATCATGAAAAACGACATAAACTACACCTAATGCTGTATGAGAAAAATGAATTGTGTTGGACAATGTAATAGATTACATTAGACGCGACTAACTCGGCTTGTATCTGACGTCGTTTGTTATATATTAAAGGACAAAGTTCAAACAATTTATTAATATAAAATTCTACGAAAGCTCTTCGAGCTTACGTGCCTTATGACATTTTAGAATCTTTGATATCTTTTCTCTTATATCAAAGGAAAGCTCGGAATGAGTAGAAGATAAGAGCTACAGTAACAATGGTATACGAAACAATCTATATAAATATAATGCTGTGAAGATGATGTGATGTTTCTTTCCTTATTCTTACTTTATTTGAAGGTCGAATTATAATAGAAAATATTCTGTGGATTTTTCTGCGACCTTTGAAGACACATTTTAGGTATAAAAGTATTATAAAAACAAAATAGACAGAGAGGTAACACATAAAGCAAAATTGTGTAAATTCTAAGTTATGACAAGAAAATAATTTCAGATAAACGTTGTAACAATCCTTTTGATCTCTTGTAATATTGCTAACTTAGATTATTAAAGACCTCAGATCTCATTAGATTATGTTTTGGAAACATGTCCTGCAGCGTTTGCTTTTAAGACAATTTTCCTTTGCTTACTTGTTGTACCTACAACGGATTACTCAACGAATTAATCAATTTATTTCTGTTTAGTTCAAAACATAGATTTTCTGTTTGTGTAGTACATTAAAATTTATCTGTAAATCGATTAAGGCAGAATTTGAAGTTTGCCTGATATCTGTTTGAAAAATTAAAGGTTCTGTTGCAATCTATTTGCCACTAATATGGAGCCTTTATCAATATTTGTCGCTACGATTCCTTAATTATACTGAATCGATTGTAATATACATAGACGAATGAAATTAAATTTAATTTCCTACAATAAATCAACAATTCCTTCCATATTGACAGGTTGTATTTTCAATGAAACATAAACATAGTACATCACTACGCTCGTAATTTTAATTGAGCCAGTACAATATACCACACAAGTAACATTGAATGGCGGTTGCCTTTTTAATTCTGTTCTAGTGTATAACGTAATAGATGTCACCCTATTGATACCGACAATAATTGTATTAAACTTAACTATTCTATTCTTCTGCCACAAAAGCGAACGAAAGTGATCTCTTCTTAGGTCATGTAATTCCTTTATAACATTTGTTCATTTCTGTCACTGCTGCAGTTGTGATTTACAGGATATTCACAATTTTTGTAATAATTTTTATTAACGTGACTATATTATAAGTCAGGAATAGTTTAGTTCAAAAAAATATTTTTTTTTTTTAATATCAAAGATATCATTGTAATTTAACAGCTTCATAGTCGCAGAGGTAAGAACGTCTGGTCATAGGTAAGACAATAGTAGTGCAGAGCTAGAATTCGCGTCGTCGGTGACGCTTGTGGCAACGTTTCGATAAATCTGTACTTCGGTTGGGCTATCCTTCGCTGTTGGAATATAATTAATACCACCATAATACACTTTTCCCTTCGCACGGATTTTTAGATGCAAATTGTTCCTTGTCAAATAAAATCTCATAGAGCATTTGGAAATATGATCGAACCCACAGAGCTACCTCACAGTGTACCGTCGTTCCTACTCTTGTGTAGGTCCAGACATATACAAAGATCAACAAGTATGATCCATTAGTTCAACGCACATATGTAATGGCAGGATGCCCACAGAGAGGGGAACTATACCCTCTATTGTTGGACATGGTAATTGATGAATTGGTCGTTCTGCTAAACAATGCAGGTTTCTATACACAGGGATATGCTGATGACATAGTGATACACATAATCTCAGAACTTATGCAAAGAATACTAGAGATGGTAGAAGGGTGGTGCAAAAGGAGAACTTTGGAGTAAACCCGGCAAAATTGCACATGTACCCTTCATCAAAAGGAGGAGATTGGATGACCTGAGAGCACCGACTGTATACATCAAGTAATACAGATTAGTTAGGAGGGTAAGTTCTTATGAGTGACCTTGGACTCGCAATTAAACTGGAACTCACATTTGAAAAAAATGACCGACAAATGTAAAACGGTGTTAATAGCAACCCGTAGAACAGTTGGAAAAAGATGGGGACTAGTTGTATAGTATGGTAGTAAGACCCATGACCCAACTTACGGCTGCCTGGTTTGGTGGCCGAAAATCACACAGAAGCATGCGATAACTAACCTCTCGAGAATTCAGAGACTTACATGCCTATGTATAATTGGGGCTATTAAGAGCACCTCAACGACTGCTATGGAGACCATGCTAAACCTGTCTCCCCTCGATATTTTTATCGAATTTTTATCATGGGAGAGGCTAGAATGGGTACTATGTGTTAGAGCACACCAGAATAGAAACTACAGTAAGAAACCCAATCTTTGATATGGGCGAGGGGAGGCGATCTGCATTCTCTCTGACGGTCAGGCAGCCTGAAAGGCTCTATCATCTTATTATATAGCCTCCAAACTAACATCGAAATGTCTGCAAAACCTAATTGTTCTGACCAGAAACAACACGGTCAGCTTGGTGTGCCAAGTGAGCCAGGTCTAGGTATTACAAAGAGTGTAGTGCGTTGTGGAATTAATGAGTGGATTATAAAACAACATCAACTAAATTGGAACCATGAGCTGGACAAAAGCACAGTAAACGGATGATGGAAAGGCGTCACAACGATTAACTGCTGACTTGGATTAAACAGGACTCAGTTCAGGGCAGTAACGTGTCTATTAACGGGACATGGCTCTCTAAGAGGTGACCTGCACAAGATGGGGATTTATAAAGATGAATCCCTATGCAGATTCTGTAATGAGGAGGAGGAAACAGCCTCTCATATCATCTTCGAATGTGTAGCACTAATTCAACGTAGGGTTGCTATGCAAAGCGCATTTGATTTACCAATGGAGAAACATTTACCAAATAGGCTTTTAAACCTGATCGAGGGAACTATCCTGCTTGAGTAAAATGAAATCAAGGTAGGAATCATACAATAGGCCCAGTGGGCTGCAGTGTACCGCATAATAAAAGACTGCCCTGCCTTGATGGTAATCAATCAATCAATCACTTCCTGCACTCGCACCTAGACATCTTCCTGGAAAATATTGGCGCAGTGAGCGATGAGCAAAGTTTGCCAACTTTTATCAGGAGATTTCATTTCCGTGAAAGAGATACTATGGCAGATGGAATCGTAATATACACGCCGATTATTGTTGGATCATCAAGAAGGAAGCTCCACAGAACAAGTATAGCAGAAAATCGTCATTTCTTACTTTCTAAGTGAGAATACTTGAACGTTGTGTAGTTAAGAAAGTATTAAAATGTTTGAATTTATAAATGGTTGTCTTTAGGGAACCTTGTGGGGTGGGGAAAACCAATATTTTATTTGAAACCAAAGAAAAGGTTTTCCTGTTCTTAAGAGTAATTTCTCACAAAAATGTTGATGTGTTTACATAAATAAATAGCAAATATATGAATTAAATTTAAGCTTACAATCATTTACACCCAATATGTTAAATTAACTACGCATATGTTTTCTGAAAGTACAGTTGTTTTATATTAATATGAGAGTGGAATGAAAACACAACCTAAAATAGATTGGTAATTAAAAATACATCATTTAGTCCTCTTTTATTGGTATATAGTTAGCGCTGTATTACTATAGACACTATCTTTAAATATAGAAAGATTCCGTTCAAACAAAATTCAGTTAACGAAAACCGGAAATAGATTTCTAACAAGTTTTAATTGCAAAATTACATACTAATTGGCGTTCCAGCGGGAATAGCTTCATTACGTTCTGCGGAGGTGTGTTAGCAATTCCATTAGCGATGATTGCATTTAAATTGGTTAAAAACTAGGATGTATTTATTTAGACTAAAAGTTGCCATGGTTTTTTATTCACTAGAGACGCGGTGGATTTTAAATTAAATTGTAAAAATTCACTTTATATTAAACTTGAAACTGTAGAGAGCGTGTTATGGTGGTACAGTCAATATCTTTTTATGTACTAATTATTCTATTGATTGTGTGGGATATGGTATCTGTATTGATTTTGTTTCGGATATGTTGTTTTATAAATAAATTCATTATTTATGTGTTTACTACCATTATTGGTTCCTGTTTTCGACAAATATTTGCGAAAATCTATTCTAAAAATCAGGCAGTAAAGGACAAATACGCATTGAATATGCTAACTAAAATTACTAGGCGTATAATTAAATTTTATAATTGATTCAATCAAGATTAATTAAATTTTGTAACGTATGTAAAGAATTTTTAATAATAAAACGTGATATACAAAGATACGTGATTGGGTACTTCCTTATCTAAACTATTGATACTGTTACTAATGTTCCAATAATCTCTAATAACTCAAAAACTAGTAAAGTTAGGTATACCATACCTTAATACGGATCGATTGGTACAATAAAACAATGTGCTATTAAAAAAGAAATTTTAATATTTGATATCTGAAATAGTAGCTAATTTCTGCAGACTCTGTATAAATTTTGTTGAAAGTTGTGACAGTTCTCAGTATCTACCACACTTTACTTTCATTTACAGAAATGTGGCGCCTTACGGTTTAAAGTACTTTACAATATTAATTTTTCTTTAAGATTGTGGAATAGCAAGATATTAAAAAATTACATCGTTCTATTTAAAATAACAAAGTTGCTATCTACTCCAGTTATGCTGAAAACTGGAAGTAAGATTTGGTTGAAAATATTTTACAACAATAGAACCAATATCACAAATGCAAATATCAGAATTATACTAACAGTAGATTCCTTAAACTTTCCAACTAACGAGTTTCCTGAAAGACCCTATATAAAACCCTTCACATTGAAATAATTTTTTGAAATCACTGAACGGTCGACGAAATTTCAACAGTAGAGATTAGGGCTGTGAACTATCCGGATTTTGAATTTAGAAACAAGACTGCTTACAGGAGGAAATCAAATACGGAACTAGGTGTACCATTTTGTGGATTCATCATATATGCTGGTGTTGACCGAGACTGTGATGCTCCTGGAAGAGATTCATTTTCTTATAAAGAATACGTTTAGAAATCGATATATTGATACTAGTACCATATATCTGGAATCTACTTATTCAGTCATACAAAACGTGGTCATATCAGATACCAACTCGTTGTTTTCGGAACAAGATGCCGATTCATTCAGTGTTTTTGCTTTTAATAGTTCAGTCATACATAAGAATCTAGAATTAGAAATACTGTATACTCGTAGTGCATAGGTAATTCTGGTAAGATTCTGACAATTGATACTTTTTTACGAGTATTCTATTGCTAGATGACATGGATCGAAAGGCCTACACATATACTGTATTATTCACTTCCCTATAGTCAGTTAAAATACACATGTATTGTTTATGTGTGCGTTCATGAGGTGAAGAGTAGGAAATCTGTAACTAAGCAACGATGCGAATCTATCCCCACCTACGTACTGAACACATCTACAAGGACAGCGCCGCCCATAGGCATGTAATTTTTACTGTATATGTAAAAGGTAAAGTAAGCGCTGACCTATGGATTTTTCTTCAATATAATTGATCTAGTGGCACTAAAAGTATTTATAGTTTTGACCAAAGAACAATCACATTATAACGCTAGTGTCACAAACGCAAAATCTTTCTAAACGAATTAGAAAAGGAACTGGCGATATGGAATTATGTACTAAGGACGACTACGAGCATTAATAATTGCGAAAACATTGGGATTAAAGCCATGTACACCTGGTAAAACCTATGTTAACCGTTGGTTGCCTGATTTGGTGGTGTAAAGCTACACAACGGTAAGCAGGCACAAAACTCGCAAAGGTACAGAGGTTGACTTCCCTGTGTATTACTGGCGCCGCAAAAAGCACACCAACAGCTGCTATGGAATCCATGTTAAACTTTCTCCATTGGATATTTACATGAAGAGGAGGCGAGAATGGGGGCACATAAAAGTTTGGTGGAAACTGGAAAACCCAGAATTCTTCTGGATATGCTAGAATAGAGACCCAAATCAAAAGCATATCTTTGAAATGGGATGTGATACAATCATTTCCAAACTTTCCTTTGACAAACCCTTCAAAGTCGTCCTTAATTGGGATGAGCGGAGAATTAAACAGAAAGCTGTTTGGGTCTGCTGGGGTTTGAAACTAAATCTGACATGTAGGTAAGTCAAAAAGAACCACAGGCTCTGGAGCAGGCATATGTAATGAAACACAAAATTATAAAGAATATATGATATTAGGGCAATATACAGCAGACGAAAATAGTAGCAATAGAGACTTGTGTCCGAAGAGCACTGAAAAAACAACCTAAGAGTCAGCTGATACATATATATATTTATATATCGCGCAGCCAAGCGGTCTTAAAGACATTTGCATCCTATCAGGTAACCTCAAAACTAGCTTGGAACTGCCTGGAAAATCTAAGAACTAAGAATCTAAGAAGAAAATCACCTTGGTGTGGGTACCGCAATATAAGGGCAAGCAACGAAATGGCAAACAAGTTGGCAAGAAAGGGTTCTGAAACAATATTCACTGGACCTGAACCGGGTCTGGCGATAATTACGACTACGATACGTGGTGCAGTGGCAGAGTGAACCACAAAAGTATACCAGGTACACTGGGACAACGTTGAAGGGTAGATACACAGCAAACGGATGATGGGGCAGCCATCAAGGCTTTTAACAGAAGATGTGCTCGATCTCAATGGAGTACAGCTTAGAATATGATGACTCCGTTAACAGGACACGGTTGTCTAAGCAAATACTTACACAGAATCGGCATCTTTAAGGATGAGACTATTTGTAGTCTATGCAATGAGGACAAAGAGATAGTCTACCACATTGTCTTTGAATACGTTGCATTGGAACGGCGAGGATTGCTTCTGCTAGGAGTAAGAAACCTACTGAGGGGACTGCCAAAAAATATTTACCTCACAGACTACTAAACCTACTTAAAACCTACAAAAAAATACAATAGGCTATTGGCCGTGTCGTTCAGGGGATAATGGAAAACCCTGATTCGTGCCCGTAAAATATGGAACAAACTTAAGTAACAATCTCCAAAAAAAAAAGAAATTCTATTACAGTATATTTAGTCCCAAGTAAATGTTGGCTTTATTATTGTTAATGCCATAGATATGGGCTTGCTCTTTCAGGCATTGGACTTACGTCATTTTTATTCATAAACTTAAACTTAAAATTTTTGCGCGGAAATTTTTGGAAATGTTTGGAAATGTTATTTAACGACGTTAGAGTTGCTTCTAAAAAACGATTTTATGTTATATTTTTTACACAAGTGAAGTATTTTGCAGATGATTGAAACATGTGATATATGTAATACCATAATTATGCCTATGTATTGAACAATATACATATGTCAAATTTACTTAATTATTCTATAAATGAAATTAAGGAATGAACATTAGTAAATTACACGGGCCAAGAATTGTCGACAAGCCCATTAGTTTTTCTTTATAAACGTGCCGAGAATTCGAATGAAACCACTAACCATTATCAGGGTAAGATCGCGATAAATATATATACGTTGAGAATTTCTGTTTCGTTTTTCTATAGCCGAAGTGAAATAATTGTGATAAGTACACCGTCGAAAAGCGTTTCCACAAGTTCCGCGTTGGAGAATGGATCGATATTTGTAAACGTAAAGCGAAGCACACACCTGCTATCGTAAACGTCCTCAAGAAGCCTGTAAGAAATTCGAACCGTAGTGCTTGGAAATCACGTCCAGAACATTATTGGCGGCAAACGGGCGTACTCCTCAGCAATTTACGAAAGAAAAAAAACACCTGCAACTAATTTGGACAGAATCTTGTATTCTGTTACGAACAATGTCTGGCATGATTGGCACTCAGCCATCGCAGGACCATTCAATCCTATATTAAACGATTATTAAACTTGGCATACACCGGATCGTAATTACTTGGAACGCTGTAATATTATTCGTCTGATATGGCCTAGATCTGGCGCTTTATACCTTCCTACGTAGAATGTAGAATTAATAATACACAGTGTAGTTATGGCATGTATTAATGTAGTTATTTAATTTAATAAAAGTGTAGTAAATGTTCAATCGTAATTAATTTTGTGAATAAGTAGTCCTCCTCAGGATATGCTAAATATTACTACTAAATTAACTTCTTTAGAATTTTGGGTGGCTTTTTGAGCGGAATGCTAACAAAAACACTTTCATCTAGTTTTTTTAAACTGAAACTTCAGAATAACTCGAAAACTAAGGACTTAGTGAAAAAATGTTCGGATTCTATCATCAAAAATACATAGGATTTGTCGTTTGTCAACATTTGTTTGAATTAATGATAGACGCCGCTGTAATTGACGAAATTCAATTTCTTTTGATTTCTCCTACTGAGAAGGTGTGTATACAAGTCCGTTCCGTTTGCAATCAAAAGTACTACGGTTCGGTGTAAATAATTAGTTTTAAAACAAATTTCGAAAACTAGAACACTGTCAGTTGTAGAAATGTAAATAGCTGACGAATAAATTACTTTTAGCGTAACACAAGAACGACGATCTGAAAGTAGTCTCCTCGCTTTTCACATTTCAGGTTGCCCGATTTACGTGAATCCATTCGCTTAGCTCTTATTAGAGTGCTTAATTTACTAGAGTCTCCTTGCCTGATAATCTTCCAATTAAAGTAAGTACTTATAATGAAATATTTTGACGTCAATGCACTTATTAATCCACATTTCAAAGGACTGTAGATAACTGAGAAGTGTGCCATCTTGAATTTCGGCACAAGCATTTTTGATTCATTCATTCTCACGTTGTTGGTTCTTATTTGTAAATTTTGTATTTATGATCCATAAAAATATATGTATTTGACGATGTAAAATCTGGTGATCTAGCAGGCCAATTTAGTGAATCAGCTCTACTCTTCACTGAAATCACAATTAAGTGCTTTACGTGTTATCACCGAATAGTGTGCCGGACAACCGTCATGTTGTGTTGGTTGTCACTTCTGAGCCCCCATATTCAAGTAAGGTTGGCAGTTTGTTTTCCAAAATGTCTCAGTACATTTGATCATTCAAATTGCCTTCAATAATATGAGAGTTTATGAGTGTGCTGGCAATTATTCCACACCATACTTTGACAGATCAAGAACGCTGCTGTTCAATTTGGTAAGGTCAGTGCTGATTTTCAACATTCCAGTAATGCATGTTGTACCTATCAACCATTCCGTGGTCGTATTTGTTAATTAATAACCTTTAAACTTCAATTAATTAGGAAATATTCGCTTCTTTCTCATCTTATCTTCATAAATTTGCCAATTATTTATTGATTTATATTTTCGGACAACAAATAGGGAAAATTCCCAACAAAAGTTCCCGCATTTAATGAATACAATAATATATAAAATATATACAGTGGCAAAAACAGTCTTAAGAGTATGAGCTTACAGTAACGTGTATCCGAGCGGAAACGTTGGAGGCGACAATGTCATCAAGGGCCAACCACCCAACACAATCAAAATTGAAATTATTATAGTTAAACATTGGTAATTAAAGATCGAGAAATAATTAAGTGAAAATAAAAAATAAACCTTACATAATCGTAACCATGATCTCGACCACTGCCACTCTTAGCCGCAGCATATATAGGATAGTTCAAGTCAAAGTTATTATAGTTCTTTGTGTATTTAAGTAAAAAGTTGTTGAGTGGCTGGAGTCAATTAGAGGTACGTTAAAAGACAAATAAGATATTATACCACCGTGTAACTTATAATGCAAAATCTTATATAAAGTGATAATTTACTTAACAGTTCTTCTGTTGGATAAAGATATTAAATTGTAACAGGCCAATATGCTGCTGTAGGACGAATTGTTTTTATTAAATTTGTAATCTAAAAAATTTAAGAATTTCGTTTGCACAAACTCATTCTATAATTATGGATGTTATAAAAAGGATTCCATATGTCGTACATCAGAACACTGATCACAAGCGAGCTAAACAGTATCTTTAGACAGTTTATGCTGCCAAATATAGTCTACATGGATGTTAAATTGAATCAAAAAAATCCTTATGTCTCTAGTATTGTCAACACGATCGAGCATTACACCATTTAGATTGTAATTATAATCAACAAGATAACGTTTTTTGTGAACATAATAAAGATGCACTTAACCAAATTTAAGAATAAATAATTTTTACTACAGTATGTTGCAAATTAATCAAGTTCACATTGCCTCTGTTTACAATCGTCCATGCTCTCAATTCAGCATATAGTACGAATTTACAAGTAGAAAAAGTATTGGAAATACCACTAATGTAAAGTAGAAATAAAAGGGGTCCAAGATGAGTTCCCTGTGATACACCGGATGTTACTTGTATAAAGTCGGATCTAAATCTATTCAGAGCTACTGCCTGTGACGTGTTACGAATATACGACTCAATCCATCTGAGCAGATTACCATGAAAACCACAGTTTAAAAGTTTAGAAACTAGAATAGTGTAATTGACCTTGTCAAACGCTTTTTTAAAATCGGTCATGACAACATCGACCTGTCCACCACAGTCGATTACAGCTGATAAAAGTTTTTGACTGTAATGAACTAAATTCGATATTGTCGACCTACCTGGAAAAAAACCATGTTGTTCAGGAATAATTACATTATTACATTACTATATAAGAAGTAATAATTTTCTCAAAAACTTTAGCAAAGACATTTATTTTTGAGATTGGTCTGTAGTTAGTTACTTGATTAGTAGGCCCCTCTTTTAATGTAGGGGAAATTAAGGCTAGTAGTTATTTTTGTGGGAAGTGGCCCTCTTTTAGAGATAAATTAATTATTAATAATAATGAATATGTAAAAGAGTCAGCAGCTGCTTTAATAAAAGTGGGAGGTATATTAGCTTGAATGACATGCAAGCCGTTGAAGGGGTTAACATCATCGTCTCAATATAAAACATCCATAAAATCAAATAACGGAAAAAGATTTCAAGTTGAGTGTCATATATGTTGTAGATGAACATCTGAGCTATCTCTTTCATGCTATCTGAATGACTTGCAACCAGTCAAAGGCGCCAGTCATCCCTGAAATATAAGAAGTCTCTGAAATTGGATAATATATAATTTTGGTATCATTATATTGACTCCTTCGACGGCTTGCAAGTCATTCAGGTAGCGTGAAGGAGATGGATCAGGCATTCGTCTACAACATATATGATATTCAAGTTTAAACCTTTTTTCCATCATTTGATCTAATGGATTTCTTACACTCCGGGGAAAGTGGGATATTGACCCCTTTGGCGGCTGTATGGTGTTTAACATAGTGTACATTGGGCGACGTAGGCACTCGTCTACATCATATTGGAACGTTTCTTCTTTAATTTTATTTCCCCGATTTCCTATATTATACCCTTTTCTTAAGTATTAATGTAAATATGTTCAAATAGTTATAGTACCAGCATACGACGCTTATGGCGATTCGGATATCTTCGGTTGCCAATTTCAGACCGTCAAGCACAGAGTAAGCGAGTTTTCAAACTCATTTCATCTGTAAAAGTAAAATATTTAAGATCTACTAAAAAATAATCATATGAAATATGATAGTGTCGATTGAATTGTACCGTCATAAAATCATGTTTTATAACGGTGTACACACTGTATATGTATATGTAGATTTGTGATTTTTATTTCTGTTAACGGGAGAAGTACAATTTGGACTAGAAATGGCTAGTAGAAGTTTTTTCTTTGCGCATGTTTGATAACGATGTTTCACATGCATAACATAACATTACACACACACAAATTTCTCCCACTTAATGCTTTCACTTCACTTTTACTTTGTACAATACAACACCAAAAACGTCTTTACAGTAAAAATGGTCTCTTTATCTGCTATTAAATGAAGAGTCTAGACAAATAAAAACGAATATTTAAAATGAGTTTATACTTTTTAAAAGCAAATTTAATATTAATTTTTTTCCATTTATAAAAGTAAAATATAATATACCTTAATCTATAAACAGATTTATTTAAAACATTTAAAAATATTTTAGATATACTTTATGTTCGTATTACTAGTCTATGAGGTTAGAATCAAGATGTGTGCCATACTCGAGTAAAAAGACACAAGAATTACAGTCAAATCGGTTTCCTTAATAGTAATTTATTTTTTTCAGAAGTTTTTTTTTCGACGTTCGCTACCTCTTTATCAAACTAAGCCACATCTTACTTTGATAAAAAGGTTTTACTGCCACGAACATGGCCAACATGGATAAAGTCCTTCAAGCGAACCATATCCCATATGAATAATGGCAAGGAAGAACCGTCATTTGTCCTATATAAATGTAGGAAATAAATATGGTTCTTGTACGTGGCATATATTTTTATAAATATTTTCCCCAAAACAGACACGTAGTAAAATTGGATGTAAACATTTTTTAATAAACTTTTTTTGTGAAGAAGTAGCGATGGTAGAGTAAAAGCAAGGATAACGATTTAATTAAATAATTAATTAACTAACTTTCATTTTTGTGTTTCACACATTTCGCGAGAAATTTAATTATCTGGATGAGCAGTGTTTATCTTGAAATTGTAATTTTAAACAACAAAAAAATTATTACATTTTAAATTAAACTTTGCGTGTATTTTTGCTTCGACATAATGTCACAGAGTTAACTAAATTTTACATTCTGGTAAATAAAAAACAACCCTAAACAAATACCGAACCATTTTAAAAATTAAGTATTGGGACAACCGTTCCTAACGCCAGTCCCTTCCGTCGATATTTCCACATAAACCCTTCGGTTTTATTCAAATGACTTCAGTGTCAAGTCGCCCCTTAAAAGATCTTGTTTTCAATCGTTTAAGGTCCAGTTTCGGCATTTCTTTGCCTATAAAATCCCTTTTGTTTATTACCAAGACGTAGTAGTGGCTTTCGAATGGCTGCAGATCTCCCAAAGTTTATGTCTTCTTATTGTATAGATTGACGCTTTTCTTGTGTGTTATTATATATAAGTAACAGTTTGTCTGTAGGCAGCTTTACTCGCTTAGACTATAAGATTTTTACGGTGTTTTTTAAATTTTGATCGGATTTATGTTGTTACGCCCATTATTAACGGGTCGATGGCCGCAGTGGTTAGGCGGCTGACTATTGTTGTGAGAGGACGATAGGTGCCGGGGTTCAATTCTCTGGAGGGACGGTGACATTTTTTCAGAGAGTTTAATCCCGGCTCGACTTGCCATTCGCTGTTGGGAGCAAAGTGATTAACAGCGCGGCATCATAAAAGGCGATATGATGCTGTCACAAAGGCTTTAAAAACACAACTTACACACACTAAAACTACACCGCAAGAGATAGGCAGATAAGTAATACAGCTTACGGAGTCACTGCAACTAAGCACCCACCACACATAAAAAAAAAAAAAATTAAACTTAGTCCATTCTCTACACATACCAGTGGTTTACGCGGGCAATTTTGCATTTAATTTCCATTATAAGAAAAACATTACGCACTCTATTTACCATTGGAGGGTTAAGTGACCTCACCGATGCTGGCATATTAATATACGACACGACTGCATACTCATTTGCACTGCATCGTTGTTATTTTTAGGCCGTATGCAAACTCGATAACGATTATTCATCACTATGTATAAATCAACAAATTATACAAATAGTGTATATCATAAAAATATTATTTTCCCTGCAAACTTTGCCACCCCTTTCTTACAGGTTTAAAAAATACCGAAATAATTGTGTCGAAGAGTTACCATGTTTCAAGTAAATTTTTCCATAAAAACATTATTTCCCATACAAAGCTTGCCACCACCTATTTTTGCATTTCACAAAATATTTTCTTAAATGACACCTACAATATAATATCAACACTCTTTGGACATTTAAAATTTCTATATTTGTAAATTTTGGTTGGGCGATGATGTGTCAATCAGGACAAAGTGTTATATGTATACAGTATGACCTAAATGGGTAGTTTACTTATTTTTGAAGCTATATTATCGATCAAATTAGCAAAATAGTAGTATTCTTTCCGCCTATTATAAAATTGGAAAAAAAAACAATTACTCGTGTTTTTTCTTCAAACTAAGAATTCTTAAATGTAACGTCTTCTATATTATAATTTTATTAAAGGTATTGAAATTCAATAAAATTGCTTTTCATTAGTATCAAAGATAGTTATAGGAGTTATAGGAATGTAAAATATTTCGAAACTAATTTAGGTCACTATGGAAAGAAACGACAATTTGTAATGGAAATGTAAAGCATAGAAGATACAATTTTTAGTGAACACATATTTAATTATAAAACAATAAAAGAAAAGTATATTTGTTTCATACATTTTTCTGCGTCTCTCTTTTCAATAGTATCTTGCCATCTATTTGATGTAGTTTTTCGCGGACTACATTTTTTGGAGTCATATCGTATTCAGAACGTTATCGTATTGTCTTGAATAGATATAATTCATTCTTAGATAACCATACAGGAAAAAGGTGGAGTGGAGTCAAACCAAATGATCTTGGAGGCTACAAAGTAGCTTTGTTACTTCCAATCCATTTGTCGTTAAAAAGATTGTTTACAAGACGGCTAGTTTCTAGATAGTTGTGAGGAGACGTTCAAACCTGTTGAAAAATATTTTGTCTGGTTACAGGTCTATTTCATCTAAGAAATTAAATACCTCGCATAAAATTTACGTATCTTTTACATTGAGGGAATTCTCCTAAATAGAAGGTTTAATAATTGTGGATGAAATCATGCCACACTAAACAAAGAAACTGAAATAAATTTGATTTCTAGGATTTGCTTTTAGAAAGTTAAATCGTGACAAGTCGTTTGCATCATTGCTTCATATAATATTTCAGGAATTATTGGTATTCTGTTAATAATAGCCAATACAACATAATAAAAACAAAATTGTCTCTCAGAATTTTCTGGTGATAATGTTTGAACAGGTCTGTTCTTGCAGGGAATAAATTTATGCTTTTTAGAATTTTGTGAATTGTACTCTAATTTAAATTAGAATCTTTAAGAATGTTTCTTGACGAGTTCTTGGAATGCGCCTAGAAATAACTTACCAATACTTACACGGCCTCATTGATTATACAACTCTTCGTCAAACAAATGTCCAACATATCACATTTATCATAGTGAAAAAAATATCTTAATGCGTAACAAACTGACAACTAAACGTTTGACATATTACTATATCATCGTTTCTTTCCATAGCAATTTAAATTAATTTCATAATAGTTTAGGCCCTTACCAGTACTTTTCATAGTAGTGAAAAGCCCATTGGAACCAGTTTTATTCTAAATTCCAATATCTTTCATAAAAAATATGATATACACAGTCTTCTATTTAAAAAAATATATTTTGATTAAAAACTTAAAAAGATGGTCTTCAATTGTTTATTAGATTTTATTATTTTAAGGAGTTATGTTGCCAATGCCCTGACACGCACTTATATGGTGATTGTCTGTTTTTTAATCAGAGGCTAATTTGTCGATTAGGTTATTATAGAAGGGCACTATTTAAACTGAGACGAAAGTAATGTAATCTATACATATACAAGCTACAAGCTGGAGGTCAAACAGTTTATCATAAAGTCGTGAAATTTGGCAGACAAATTCATTTTGTTCTCTAGGTGTTGTTCAGTGAGCGATATTCTAATCATGTTAATTTTCTTTCGGCATTCTTATATACATCTTTTGAATATATTTACAGTTTCACACTTGAAGCGATAAACGAAGATACTACAATAAAGTTGCAATGTTTCATTTGATAAAACTTGACCCCCTCTCAAAGTTGGAAGAGTTTTGGAAAGAGATAGTAGTCACAGAGGGGCGAGATGGGGATTGTAGGATGAATATTGTAATTTCTCAAAGCTACATTCATTGAGTACTGTTTGAACAATTCCTGCCTTAAACACCCTGCAGTTGTGCAAACGCAAAGTTTTCTGAGCAAAATTATGGGTTCCTTTTTCGTGCATAGCCGTTTTCAATTTCTTAATTACGGTTTTTGTCGATATTTCCCATTATTGTAATTTATTTTGGCATATTTTCAGCCAGCGAATCCTTTCCCTGTCCAAGAACTGTTGCCATCACTTTTCCCGAAGAACATTGCGGTTTTGCCTTACTTGGCGATTGAGAGCCCTTATGAACCTATTCCATACACTCTAATTTCGTGGTAGGGTCTCAGTGGTCTGTTCAAGTGCTCAGTTGTAAGTCTATTTAAGAAGTTCTCATTTTGAGAATCAAATCTTCATGTATAATTTTAAGAATACACGTTCCTGGTATTCCTATTTCTCTACCAATAACTGAAACCTTTACTCGGCGGTCAGTCAATATGAAATCGTTAACTGTGTTGACTTTTTGAGTTCGCGTTTCTTGAGCTTTTCCATATTTTGGACTATTATGAATAGATTCTCTGTTCCATATATAATCTGATGGGGAAAGAGGACGGCTTATTTGCTCTATCTATTGACTTATTTTTATAAACATTTTATGACATTTCTGATTCAAGTTTTTAATAACTTGTTGTCCCTTATTTAAACGAATGTTAAGAGATTCGCATCAAAAATCAAGATGACACCAAAAATATCACAAAAACATCAGGTAAGAAAACTATCGTGATAAACCAAAAACGTGTCTAGACCAAAAACGTGTTCGAATGAATGGTTCCAAAGTTCTGTTGGTGCAGTTTAGGTACAATAAATTAGGATTTTGGCGATGATTAATTATTGTAGATGAATTTTGGATATATCATTATACACCCGGAACAAAAATACAGTCAAAACAATGGACTGCGAAGGGGAAATCGCCTTCAAAAGAAGCAAAAACTGTTTTTTCAGCTAGGAAAGTGATGGCGACTGTTTTTTGGGATAGTGATGGAGTTATTTTAATCGATTATCTTTAAACAAGAAAAAACATTACAGGAGCATACTACTCATCATTACTTGACAAACTAAAGTCAGAAATTGCTGAAAAACGGCCACATTTGCAGAAAAAGAAAATTTATTTCACAAAGATAATGCGCCATCTCACACCTCGGCGGTTGCCATGGCAAGAATTCATGAATTACGGTTTGAACTGCTTAACCGCCCTCCTTACTCACCAGATTTAGCTGTAAACAACTTCTTTTTGTTCCGTAATCTAAAAATCATGCTAGGAGAACACATATTTTCGTCAAATGTGGAGGCCATCACCTTCATAAACAGTTACTTTGCGGAGAAAGATGCCGAGTACTATTTGGACGGGTTGAAGAGATGGGAGCATCGCTGGGAAAAGCGCGTATACTTACAAGAAGACTATGTAGAAAACATAAAAATACATTTTAGGAAAAAATATCTTGCGTTTTTCTTAGGTCGAAAATTTGTCAGAGCACCTCGTATTGTATTGACAACATTCCTTATGAATAGTTTGTGATTTAGAAATGGATGACAATAATGTTAAAAAAAAAAAAAGAAAGCGCAAGCGGAAAGATAGAATTTAATAAAAGTTCGATCAGTTTATTTACATTTACATTATAACGTAGTGACTAGTTTGTTTAACACTACACATGTCTTTCTCTGATGCTCTAATGGATTCCTTCTGTTACTGTTACTGACAGTGCTTAAATGTATTAAGTTGTAAGTTATGACATTTTGTATTGTTAGTTATATGTGCCTAAATCCGCCTTAAGTTGTATTTCAACAACGAATGGTCACTTGGGATTGTATCAATGAGACAGCGACCACAGTGGCTTTCAACACTCGTCTAGGGGCCTGCATTTTTACGGAATGCTTTAGATATGGAAGCCGTGTTTTATTGGAACCAGAATATTGTGTTTGATATTTATTATTGTTATCTTATTTTTTTGTTAATTGGAAGTACACTATTAGAGAAAGTCGGGTGTAGGCTTACCAAATATGCTTTATAATCATAATTGTGTGACAATCTTAAAGTCAAGTACCTAGTACATATTTAGATTAATATAGTAATGTGGTTAATTTAACTAAATTTGTGCAGTTCTAAATTATGTATTTAAATTTAATAAAGTTAATTTATCTTAAATATTCATTACGATAGATTAACTCATATCGATATACCGAATTAATTATTGTTTTGAAATATGAGTTTCTACCTTCATAATTTCTTCCTTCATAAACTTGCTATACATCTGTTGATACAGTAGGCTATGCGATAGATTCCTGATTTGAATGTTTATTATTAATTAATTTTCAAGGTTTGATATAGGTACCCTATTCATTAGCAGATCTTAGCATCATTAAAACTTCAGCGTAATTCTTCTTTCATCATCACATCCATAAGTACATCATTAAAACTTTCATACGTTCCATTTTTGCTTATTGTCCCATTATTTGATACAGGAGGCATACTATTAATGGTATAAATAAATACGGTTACTAAGGATAAACACAAGCGAATGGGGTGAATATCTATTGGCAAAATGATCTATAACAATTGTATATTGTGGTCCAGGAATTTTATAATAAATTGGGAATGTATATTTCTGTTAATATATATGATAATATGTTTATATAATAGTTTCACAGTGTTGAAAGGTAAGATAAATACATTTTATAGAAATGTGTTGAAAGATATTACTTAATTGTTCAAATTTTATGCTGCAGAAAGCGATGATTCCTTTTTTCAAACTGTCAGTTGTCAGTATAAATAAATTATTTGCGTTATCCGATATTGTACTATTTGACTTATATTATTACGATTAGTACCAAAGTTGGTTATATTCGGTGGTATAAGGAGTGCGGTCATGAGTCTATTGTGCTCCTTCATTTTTATTACTCCTCAAAGAGATTACTATGCATCAGAAATATTGTGATTCTTAGACAAGAAATCTGTTATCTGTTTGACGGATATTCTTGCCACTCCTGCCAGCGTTAGCTTCTTAACATCGAGGTTGTTTCCTTAATGTAATTAAATGTTTAGTTTCGCATGGTCAGATACAATACCTAAATTACACAAGTGCTTTTTCAGATGTCAGTGGTGATTACTTTATTGTTTCTCAATATACAATGACTTAGCTATTCGTTTTCTTGGTATACCATTCACTGGACTTTAGTTTCACGCAATTTCTCAACATTTTATTGAATTGTTGGTCGCGAATTATAGACGCTAATTTGAAAATTCCCCAGAAATTCGTTTATATATTGCTCCTGCTGCAATTTATAGTTTTATACTATTTTAATAATAGCTCCCGACAATGAAAATCTTGTAGTTTTGTTCATTGTGTTTGAGTAATCCAATAAAATTAACATTTGTTAATTCTTGATAGTAACGGCTTCCATATTTTCATTGAGGTCATCGACTTTTATAGGACTTTCTACGACATGTTAACTCTTCCGCTACACACTTGAAATAAAACTTAATCATTAGGTGCTACAGTGTCTAGACCGTTTCGTTTTTTTAACCAAATACTTGTATGATGGCAAGTCCTGGTCAAACATTGCCAATTTTTTGATCCTCCAATTTTGTGATCTTTTGCTTGGCGCGGAAGCGGTTACACCTATCAACATCAAGTCTGGTTTTCGATGCACAGGGATTAGTCTTTATAATTAAAATATGTTTTGTGAAGATTTTCTATCGTCTGATTACCATTGAATGACGAAAATTCAACACTGGATATTTCGTCAGATCCAAATATCGCAGGCTTATCTCACAAGGATCTCGAAATAGAAACTTTTACAGAAAGAAATAGAGAGGTTGGTAAAAAGAAAAAACGACCAGTAGTAGAGAAACCAAAAAAACTTGCCGCCTTCAGGTGAAAGTGAAATTGGAGCAGTATTAATAGGTGATAGCAGTGGGAACGGAAATAAGATTAAAGATGAAAGAAATTTTGTGTGCAAAAGTTTACGAGACAACTGAAAACAGATATAAAGTGAAATATTTAAAGAAGTTATGTCCTGCGAACTGTTTTTTTAATAAAGCAAGAGAAAACGTCTATTCTTAAACCGGATGACGCTGTGTATAAATTCAGTTATTGATACAAGAGCGAGATTCAAATACAGCATATATTTTAATACAGACTTATTGTAACAGTTAGAGGTTATCCTGGAAGTTAGTCATTTTTTAAACATATCTCACAACATTTTTGTGTTTGGCAACCCAATAATATAAAAGTCTTTGTCCCGACTGACTTATCATCATCAAGCCTAAACCTCCAAGAATAGAAATTTTAAATTTGGAGGACTTGATTTTATATTTTAGGCTTCATTTAAAAAGGTATTTTTCGAAATTCCACACACACACGTTTTTTAAAAGGCAACTCCTAAGCTGGTGGAAAAGCTTTTACGGAAACTAATATTTTTAAGATACAAGCTGTTTGTATAATTTTATTAAAATGAAATAACTATAAATATAATCTTTGTGACCAAGCTACAGTCAGAAAAGCTAATAAAAATAAATTAAAGCGGCATTACTAAATTTAACATTAGCCTAAAAATAATATTCATTCATTGCCACAGTTCCGGCTAGAACTATAAAAGAGAGTGTCTAAAGTATGCCCTTAGTTTTCTCTATCATTTGTAACAGAAACAAAGAAATAGTTACTCGCGAAAAGAAGTTCAAATTGTGTCTTGAAAAGAAATGTTATACACACTGAATATATTACCTCCGCAGTAGATACCGTTAACTCCATAATTTATCTGTTCGGGAGTAACATATTGGACACTGCCACAGAGACTCTTTAAAGGGATGGTCGTGAAAGAACACCGAAATGGAGTATATGTCATACATAAACGATCTTGCGAAATGTAATGTGATTAGTTTCTAACTTGAATTCAGTCATTCTGGCGATACTGATGATACACATAAGTAGAACACTAAACACTTTAACCCACTGAACACCAAACAAGTTTTAAGTAAAACACCGACATGACTGTAACTTGCTTAAAGAAAACACAATGCGGTAATACAAAATATATTATAAGAGGCAGAGATAGTAAATAACAATAAATAAAAGCATAAATGAAATGGTTATTTTTTATAGGTCATGGTTAAAAATGGTTTTGTAATGAATAATTTTGGGGAAATGTCCAGTTATAAAAATATAACATCACTTATAATTAAATATATAAACAGTTGTGTATTTTGCGTTAAATTAAATACTACAAAGTCAAAGCTATCAGTTTTTTGTGGAACAGCTGGACATTACGCGGCTATTCCGTCTCTCCTGATTATAAGATAATAATCCGTTAATAAAGCGCATAAAACGGAGCGCTTATAATTTATTATTTCATTTAGATGAAGCCCACGTTTTATGTTATGACATAACCTATATTTACTATCGCTGGAAAAAGAAGGATAATGGATCCAAATGCGATACCTGCAGTAATTTGAGTGTCAGCGATGTTTAATTTCTGTGTTCGATGTTATATGCTAATGAAGCCAATTATTGAATGAGAAATGTAATTTGCAATTTAAATGACCAAAATGTTGAAATAATTTGTTTGATGTAATAGACGGTACGTAATTCGTAATTTAAGAAAATTATACAATATTTAACATTCAAACATTAGAATATTGCTCCGTGTAAAAAAAGAAGACAGCATAATGTGAACATTATTAAAAATACATACACTAATAATTAATACAAGGCAAATAAAAATTGTATTATATCGCTATTATACAGAGGTTATGTGTTGTTTACCTCTGGCAATTCGTCCGGTACTTTGCCCATCCAAGTTAGAGACAGTATGGAACAATCACTTTTAGCATTAACGGTCCTTTCGAAATGTAAATGCATGATTTTTAAGAACGAACTCGTTATTTTTTATCTGTCACATGTTAGTTCGTTACAATAATGATCTCACTACAGTTTTTAAGGAAAAATACTAGAAAAATTAAGTAAAAGGTTTTAAGAGCATTATATTTTATTATTTCTCGCACATATATTAACATACATAACGACCGGAATCTGTATTTGTTTTCCTTTTTTGGTGTAAAATTAAAACATTCTGCATGTTGGTCACACGTTATATATTCTACGAGCGACAGTAAATGGTGTAAAGTTTGCCGAATAGTGCAAAGGAACTGACGTGGATTCGCTTGATACCGTTACGCTCGCAACCAACTTCTATTGATTTTGATTTCGGGGTAAATTCAGGAGGAAAAGCTTCAGCCTGTCCGCTTCAGGCGAGCAGCGACGCATTCTTTGAGCCTACTGCTACGGCGCATGTCCACAACCAACATCGAGTTTTCAACGACTGCCATTTACTAAGTTCAAGATATCGCGTTTATCGCAGAAAATTCGACGGGGACTGATATGTTTATTGCCGTGTTTGTCGTGCAAAACGTAACGTATTCGAAAGGAATCTACATTATGCAAAAATAAATCCTCTTCATGATTTGGTAGATCTATATAAAATTTGAATGCAATATATATGTAGGTATTACTCTTTTCGTTTAACGGATCAGCGTACCGGTTTCAATAATAAAGATTTATAATTTACAATGTTCTTAAATCCTGTTTGTTCTTTAATACTCATTGTATCTATTAAAATCCTTGGTGATTATTTTAGTACCAAACTTAAATAAAATGGTAGTTTACAGAATGATTTTGTATTAAAATGTGAAGCTATTGTATTGAAAAAACTATAAAATGCCAAAATAATAAAATACTTATAAAAATCGAATAAATAAATTCGTTTGTTACAATTTCAGGGTTACATAATAAACATGTGGTTTTATAAATAACACTAAGCAACAGAAAAAAACATCTTTCTTTGTTTCAGAAAGTAAATATATGATTGCGATTATTTTCCTCTCGAATTAAAATATGATATCAGTTTTACTCTAACTCGCAAAGCTTTCGAAGAATAGGCATTTATAATTTCAAGCATTTTAATACGTTTTCCATCCTTAACTACACAATATTGAAATATTCTGACTTACTTAGAAACTCAGAAATGACAATTTTCTGCTATATTTTACCTAATGGTGGTCCAATAATAATTCCTGTGTTTAACGCTTACTGTGTCAACATTTTAGGTATTAGTGTCCGAGGTATATGTTTAGAGACACATTACAATTCAGATTTTCATAAAATGTTATAAGATTATTGACAATATTACGGTCAGTTTTCGCAGTTTCCGATTTTGCATAAAACTATGAGTAACATTTTTAAATACTTACCAAGCATCTTTTTCTGGTGGACTAAATAGTCGTTCAAACTTTTCGCTATGCCGTAGTGATTGTAATTGTGTACCCACACTCCTATACATGAAATCAGTAGTATTGCCCATAGCTTTGATGAAATTCTTTATTGAGCCATAGTTATTTGATATGTAACGAAACTAAATACACGTTTCACATTTTTCTGTTCAAGAATGGTTTACAATTAGACTTTTCTTTTCTAATTCAGTGCTTTTCCTATTCCTACTATCCCATTCGCAAAAAAATTATCGTGCTTTATATAGCCAAATTGTCGGCCAAGAATAAGTGCAATTTCCTTTCAATCACCACGCATATTCCTTTTATACATAGCATATTGAGACTTTTCCAATATAAATTTTAGGTTTTCATTTACTAGAAATTTATTGCTGTTATACACAATCACAGCTTTTAAACTAACTTTAAAGGTATCAATGAACAACCGTCATTCTGTTGGGTTATGTTCAAAACCAAACATTTTTCCATAAAAGATTAAATGCCATTACAAAAACTAAGTCATTTTCTTTAAATTGAAAATTACGATTATGATAAATATGCATCTTTGTATTCTTTTGAAGAAGATTCTATCGTTTTATCAAGCATTTGAAACTGTTCTCTGGATAACTTTATATCTCGTAAAAGATTTTCTTGAATCAATAAATGAGGCTCAAAAGAACAACTTGATTCAAAGCTTGTATCACCAAAATCTGTGTTATTGTCTTTATTATTTCAATTAAAATTAGAATTCTCTTCATTTAATGCTACCTGTTCTGGATGCTTTGGTACCACTGTTTGCTTTGATTTAGTGCCTGCCAATATTCGATGCACTCAGAGGCCTAGAATACGGTTAACAACAGATGCACTTTGCACCCAAAATAAAGCTCATAACACTTTTATCACTAACCGAGTAAAGTTTCGCTTTTGAGTTTTGAGCGTCACTTCACCATGTAAATAGCAAAAGTTCTTAAGATGATTTACATAAATTCTAGATAGGCAAGGACTAATTAAAAGAACTAAATTTATAACTATGTAATATACAATAACATTGTCAAACTCACTCAGCAAATTAAGGTCAATCGAAATAATATATAATATATAAAGAATAACGGACATGAAAAGAAGGGCGGAGAGAAAACTTCGTTTCGGATGGCACGTTTTGGGTGACAGTTGAGAAAATATTTTGTAATTATTATTAAATATCATACTATATTAAGTTAATCACAAATCAGTACACAAGTTATAGAAACATCTTTCGGATTTTCCCGTCTTAATTCTAGTGTTATTTGAACAGTTAATCGCCACAGGATGAAACTTGGATGGTGTTTCATTTTGAGAAAATATACCTACAGAGTGCAACATCCAAATTAACTTCAATGAAGCAGCCGTTTTTCTACTTCTATTACAAACTGGCTTTCTAAAACTAAATATCTTTTTATTTCAGAAATGTCAAGCGCAAGCACAAGCAGAAAATAGCTGCCATTTGTGCAGAAATAAATTACGTTTAGAAATTAGTGATTACACTAACAATACTACTAAGGTTACTTTCTGTGTCTGATAAATATGATGTCTCAAGACGAACACTTCAGTTGGTTTAAAAATGTGTTATTACCTGAAGACACACAAAAAAGAAAGGTATCTACGTTGACGTATTCATTGAAGAGCAACCCAGTGAATTAAGGGATTATACAATTTTGCCGCAGAAAATGTTTTGTGGATTCTTTCCAATTGAGTACTAAGAATAGCATATGAGTTTGCCACTTAAAATCTAAAACATCCATTCAATTCAGAAAGGAAACTAATTGGACGTGACTAGTAAAATTTTATAAAAAGAGATGAGCTCTGATCTAGAAAACCAGTTTCACTGCATCTAGTTGCTTTGAGCTTTGAGGTGATAGTATTTTCTCCATATAATCAATTTTGTTGATGTCTGCAGTAAAGAAGAACTTAAATGATTTAAATGTAAGCCGTTACACCATTTCTAGTGCACCAGCCTTCGTCAAGTGCGTAATATGCTCTTGATATAAATACAGAAGCGCAGGATCTACTACAGAATCTACTTCTAAGCTGAATCATCTACTTCTAAATTGGCTTATTGATATATCGTTGATCCAAGAAATCTCCGTAAACATCTAAAAAAATTAAACTGTGCGTTCACAAACCGTTCCTTCGGCGTAAAAGTCAGTCTATTAATTAATGGATAGTTTCCTAAAGCTTCCAGCACCTCATTATTTTAGTTCTTTTGAAGATGGTGTAAGTCTGTAAAGAGACACAAAATACGTATAAAGTATAAGATATGCACTAAATCTATCGCCTCTACAATTAGAAAGAGAATTCTGTAATTGAGAATGTAACACGCGCAGTATCCATTTTGTAAGTAATTATACTTTTGTGGATGTGTAAACTTTATTCGATATTCTAAGAGCACGTTTAAATATTGAATAACATGATTAAGTAGAAACTAGGGTACACCATCGGTGTTATTTCGTGAATTTGTCTGACACCTTAAGGCTCTAGATTCAGTCAAAGAATTTTAGCGTTTTCAGGGGTTTCGTAGAAAACTGATTACAAAGTAACTATTCCATATATTTGAATGCGGTTTACGCCAATTCTTTCCTAAAGAATAATACTATGCTTCTATAGCGCCGCTTTTTTTTTAATTAAATTTGTTTACAATAATATAGATTTTTAAAAAATCCCTATTTTTGGGTGCTTTGTTTACAAACAATATTTGACTTTTTCAAAAATGTAGCACTATAGAAGCATAGATGAATATTTCAGCTATAAAACAAATCTAAAATAATAGCCGTATCTATAAAAATAAACTCATAATCATATTTCTACCGAACCCTTACATCGGAAATTTTCTAGCTTTTTTCCCGCCGTAAGCCGGCGACACCGTAGGCAAATTTACGAACATAATGTGGAAAGCGTGGTTACTGTGAAACTCTAAAAAAAAATACTAAAATTCATGGACTGAATCTAGAGCCTTAATGTTGAATTTATTGATAATGAAAATAAACACGTTACAAAGAAAATGTAAAGGTGCAAATTTTTTAAATATGGGAAGTATTTATTTTAACCAGAAATAATATGTTTTGCTTCACTTTCAACGCAAGCTAACCGGATTAAAAATTGAGTTTTATAGCATAAACTGACATAAGCGTGTTATAACATACTTGTAACACTAATAGTGCCAAAATGTTTATAGCGCTAATGACAGTTACTTTATAGATGTAATTATTGATATATATGTACATACATTATGCAACACATAATAAAAATTGATATATATGCACATACATTACAACAATTACTATATGTATAATATGGATTCATTGGGCATCATCATTAGTTTCAATCAATCTCATCAAGATCCAGTTTTATTATTTTAATAGGAATTAATATATGTATTTTCTGACCTTTATGTACTTATCTTTTAATTCCTGATTTATTTCCACTTAGAGGTCAATAATAATAATAGGAATAAAAAACGTAAAAAAAACTCTCTTGACGTTTCTAATTCTCAAATATCAGTGATTGCTTGTGATACATTTTATATTTGTGATAAAATGTCAACATTTTTTGTAGAAATCCTAATTCATTTAATTAAATATAAACAGTTGTATAAAAAATAGTGTACGATACACGTGTTAAAAATGCTATTTTATTTAAATCGTGAAATAAAATCGCACTTTGTATCGCAAATAACTATTACGCACTTTTCACACTTGTACAACACTTACACTTACAACACTTTTAAACTTGTATCGTAAATAACTATTACGATACAAGTGTTAAAGATGCGATTTTATTTCACGAGTTAAAAGTTTGCTAACGCTCGTGTCGCAATTTACACTCGGTTGATTTAAAATCGCCTCACCCGGCAAACGACGTAGACCTAATGTCGCACACACAAACTTTCAACATTTAACTGGATGTTTGTAGTAATAAAGCAATTTGCTTATGAGCAGGGAAAATAGCTACGTAATGTGAAATGAATGCGAAGATCGCTGCAGAAATATATTCTTTTTCAGATACTTTTAATACCTGCGTTATTACGTAGTATAGCGTTTGCCAACACCCATTACCATTAATGACATATAAACGTAAATAAAATAATAATACAAATAAATTTTAGAACCATAAGAAAAATTATTTATCGATGCAGATAGACAGGAATCTATGTTCATCTTAAGTTTGTTTCGTTAAAAACACTGATTTTATTCGAGAATTTATAACAAAACACACAGTAAACAAATAATAATTTATTTCAAATAATACAGAAGGTAAACGAAAAGGCAGTCAAACTGAAAACAAATTAATACACAGAAAAAACTTTTGAATTATTGGTTGGTTCTGAAGGACATTTTCTGCACCATCATGCGTACATTCATTCTCTAAAGTATATGTAGGTAATAGGGTGAATCGAAAAACGCGTTTTTTTTCTGCAATACAATTCTAATAGCACGGAAAACTTGAGCATAGGCGTCATTATAAATGAAAAAATATTTAAAAATTTTTTTTCAAAATTTGAAATCGGGCAGAAGGCCTAAAGTTACCAGTAAATATTGTAAATAAAATTCACCCTGGTTGGTTGGTTGCGTAGGGTGGATGTGGAAATCACTTGTTAGAGTCTTATTACAAACCTAATGTGTTAAATAAACACTCCTCAGATATGGAAAACGGCGTTTTTACCGGACTATAACTTAACTTATACTATAATTTAAACCTTTTGCACGAATACAGTTAAGGAATAACAGGTCTGAAAGTATTTTTTCTGGATTGGGAAAACTATTTTGAATGGTTTTTACACTATTACAAATTAAAAATAAAGCTTTTATGGGTTTTGGCACATGTTTAAAAATCGTCGAAAATCATGAAATATCGTTTTTTTGCGATAAAACCCGCAACTTTAGACTAAGGATCCTCCTGTAGCCAAGTTCTCTAATGTGTGGTCTCTCATCCATTATCATAGCCAAAATAATAGTTTCAGGGAGGCAACCTTGCTCGCAACTTTAAGTCTTTTGCGCGAATTCAGTAAAACAAGTATGGGTCTAATTATTTTTTGTATGCGTTAAGGACACTCTTAAAAACACTTTTTTCACTATTACAACAAAAAATGTATTTTTTGTAATTTTTGCATTTTTTTTTAAATTTACCGGTATTTTGACTTTTTGGTAACTTTAAGCCTTCTGCGCGATTACAAATTTTAAAAAACATTTTTTAAATATTTTTTCATTTATAGTGACGCCTATGCGCAAGTATTCCGCGTTATTAGAATTGTATTGCAGAAAAAAACGCGGTTTTCGATCCACTCTAATATGTAATAGACTTTTATATTTTGCCCCCATACATATTCTTATTCATGTAATGTCTTAATTACATAAATACTTAGAATTATAGTGAAATTGTATGCGATAGCGATTTAACTATACATATGTTAAGCTCGCATTAAGAAATTATCGGTTTAGGAATTTATAAATGATCCCTGTAATGTTTGTTATGGTGTTGAATAAAACACTATGTTTATGTTTTAACAATAACTGTAATCTAACTCTAGTATTCTGTAAAGACCGTTCTATATCACATGACGTGAACTGTCAACTCTTATATCTTTTTATCCTATACATTCTATTGTACATACAGGGTTAATATTTATACAGTTTACTAAACATACATATCTAAATACTACATTTCCTCTTCTGTTTCATTTTCATCACACGTGTACTCAGCGAGGTATTTTGGTCTTCTTTTTGTACGGACAGGTCGAGGGCTAATTTCTTGAGATTCAGGTACTTGGTCCTGGTTTTCATATTCTTGCTTCTCGTCTTCAGGTACTTCTGCGTACGAGGTACATGGTATTGGTTCAGGTGCGTTACGTGGATTTATTTTAGGAATATCAGGATGTGTGCTGAATTCTAGGAAAAGTTTGAAGAAAGATGCATTTCTGATTATGATATGATCTTCCCTCCTTGCTTTAACCTGTGTGCCTTTTATTTCACAAACTGTATATGGTTTTGGGCCATACCTTGGTGTTAGACTATTAGCTTTAGGTATTTTACAAAGCACTCTGTCACCTATTTGAAAATTGTTTGGCCTGGTTTTCCTTTTGCTGTCGGCATGCGCTTTGAGTTTTAGACGTTGTTCTTTGTCCTTTGTAGGTGCATCTCGTTCTTGATTTTTTTCACATGATGGAAGAAAACTGTTTATTTCTCGCATGAATACTAATTTGAAAGGCGATTCTTTTGTGGTGGAATGTGGTGTACTTCGATAGTTTAAAATAAATTGTTGAAGTTGAGAGTCAAATTGGTTTTTATCTATTTGGAAATTATATCGTTGCGTTTTTAGAATCAGTCTTTCCAGTCTGGCACTTGGTGTTTTCCCTGTATGCAATTCAAAGGTGCTCTCAAGTAAATATAGCTTAAAATGATCCATGGCCCAGGCAGCAGCTAGCATCTCCTTTTCTATCTGGCTGTATCTCATTTCTGTCTTGTTCAGGGCTCCGCTTCCATATGCAACTACGTGAAATACGTGATTATCTTCTTGCGACAACAATGCACCTAACCCATTTGGGCCAGCATCTACATGTAAGTGCGTCTTTCTATGTGTATCCAAATACGTAATCTTGTCAGCATCATTAATTAATTGTTTGATTGTTTTAAATTCGGTTTGATGTTCGGTGTTCCACTTCCATTCTGCATCTTTAAGAGTAAGTTCCCGGATATGTTTTGTCTGTGATGCCAATGTGGGTATAAACTTTCCGAGGTAGTTTACCATTCCTAGAAAACTCCGTACGTCTGTTGGTGTTTTGGGATGTTCCACTTTGAGTATGGCCTTTCTCTTGTCCGGGTCTGGATAGATTCCGTCTTTGCTGAATACATATCCAAAGAACTTCACACTTGTGGTGCTGAAAATGCATTTTGAAAGATTGATTGTTAACTGTTTATTTTTTAGGACATCTAGTACCCTCAATAGATTCGCGTTATGTTTTTCTGGCGTTCTGCCATAAATCAAAATATCATCACTGATGTTTATTACCTGAGGTATTCCTTGCAAGGTTTGTCGTATAGTATCCTGAAATATTTCAGCAGCTGTGTTAATACCAAAACTTAATCTCTTGTATAGAAAGAGACCTATGTGTAAATGTGGTGATTGTCCTAGATTGCTCTGACGACATGATTTGGTGATATCCATTTTTTAAGTCTATTTTGCTGAAGATTGCTGCCCCATTCAGTTCCGCAATAATGTCATCTGTTGTTGGAGTAATATGTCGCGTTCTCTTTATGGCTGTATTTGCAGCACGCATGTCTACACATATTCTAATTTCCTCTTTGTTGTGAGACTTTGGTACAATTACTATAGGAGACATCCACGGCGTAGGACCACTTGCTTTATCGATTATACCCTCTTTCAATAACCTTTCAATTTCTTTCTCTACTCTTGGTCTCAAATGAAATGGAACTCGTCGATGTGTTTGAGCAACAGGCGCTATACTTTCATCTATATGTAGGTCTACTTGTACGCCTTTTAGCTTTCCAACACCTCCAGTTAATTCTGGATATTGTTTCCACAAATTTTGAATTGTATACAGTATTGACATACTGAGTGTTCTTACATGTTACTTTGATTACACCTAACTGTGTCGCTGTTTTATAACTCATAAGCGACTCTGCATCACTTTCAACAACTGTGATTTCTGCGTCTACCGTTTTGTCTTTATAGATAATTGTCTCGTTAAATTTGCCTACTGTTGTTAATCTTACTTTTGAGTTATATGGATATATCGGAATGACATTCTTATCTAATTCAATGTTTGATAGTTTTTGAAATGTTTTCTTACTTATAATATTTACTGTGGACCCTGTGTCGATTATGAAATTTAAGGATATTTCCTTTATTTTGATAGAAACTGTGGGCATGTTATTGACTGAACTGTTTGTTAAACAAAATGAACTATCTGAACTGTCGTTAGGACTATTTTCTTTGTTAAAATTTACTTTGTTTTTGCTAAATACCTTTTTGTTTTGTTTGTTGTCTGTACGAGATTTTGATAAACATATCTTTGCAAAATGCCCAAACTTGCTACATTTGTAGCACTTAATGCCTTTTGCAGGACAGGTGTCTTTTCCTTCGTTGTGCCAGTTGTTTCCACAATTTTTGCATTTGGTCTTGTTCTTCGAAGGGATGTTATTGCGCCCTTATAGACCTTGTACGTAGCCTGTGTTTGTTTGCCCTCTATTTGACCTAGTTGAGTTGTTGTTGCTTCCAATGTTCGAGCTTTGTTAAGGAGTTTCATAAGATCAGGTTGTTCTGTTAATGCATATTTTCTCAGCTCCTTGTTAGAAGTGTTTAAGATAATCTGTGCTTTAATCTCATTATCTGAATCTGTGAATTTGCATAACTTTGATAATTTTAAGAGCCTTGCATAATATTGAGCGATTGTTTCATCATGCGTTTGTTTCGCATCTCTAAATTTAAATATTTCAAAATCTACATTTACCTTTGGTTTGAAATACAAGTCTAGTCTTTGTTTTGCTAGTTCATAAGGGGATGTTAAGAGAGGATCTGCTGGAGGAGGTTCTGGGAGGGACATGTACATGGATGTATTATTATATGGATGGCGCCTTCTGTTCACCGATTGACTCCAACATTAAAGTAAGATAGAGCTAGAATAGGCATGGATGTATTATTATATGGGTAGCGCATTCTGTTCACGGATTGACTCTAAGATTAAAGTGAGATAGAGCTAGAATAGGCAAAAGATTGATATATACGCATGTAAGATTTACATTGTTATTTTGCATTTGTTCGCGTATTATCTGTTTATCTCATGTAATATTCATCAGATACCGACCAATACCGACTTAAATATATGGAATATGTAGCGGAATAAATAGACAATAACTTGTAAAATTTCAATATAAATCTTATGTGCGTAGCTCTATCTCACTTGTGCAACCTCTCACTCTAATGTTGGAGTCAATGCTCTGCATTTGTTTAGTATATTAGACGCTATCCATATAATAATACATCCATGGACATGTATGTTTCATATCCATCCTTGCCAATGAGATGTAGCAGGATTGCTTTTTTCCGGTTTTCATCTGTAATATTCATTGCTACTAGGTAATTTTCTAGTCTCTGGAGCCATTTTATCCATCTTTCCCCGATATTCGTGATGTCCGACCTTATGTCCAGCGGTGGTAAGCTCGGTAACGCGTTCATCTTCCAACGATTCTTCTTTTTTTTCAGTGAGTTCTTGTTGTTTTTTTTTTCTTCACTCGTCGCCAAATGTAATGTTTGTTATGGTGTTGAATAAAACACTATGTTTATGTTTCAACAATAACTGTAATCTAACTCTAGTATTCTGTAAAGACCGTTCTATATCACAACATGACGTGAACTGTCAACTCTTATATCTTTTTGTCCTATACATTCTATTGTACATACAGGGTTAATATTTATACAGTTTACTAAACATACATATCTAAACACTACAATCCCTTGCATATGAAACTGGATTTAATAGAAAAATATATTGTATATACATAGATAGTAATTTACATACGTAGTAATTTACATACAGTTGACCATACTATTACTGCTTTGCATTCGGGGGCCGCAATAAAGCATACTTTTAACGGGTTTTATGGCAGTTTGAGTCGATTCTAAATCAACCGAGTGTACATATGTATAAATGTAGATATATTGAAGCTTTTTTCATACCTACTTAATAGAACTCATTCAAAGAAAAATTTGTTGTGTTAAAACGTATTCTCTATCTCTTAACGTTAATAGTTACATATGTGCAGAAACAGAATGGAAATTTTTCGATTTTCAAAAATCCATTTCACTCAGTCAGAGTGTTCTACCGCAGAAAAATAAAATTGTATAGTTCCTACTTATATGAAATGTATGTTCGGTTGATTTAGAATCGACTCAAACTGCCATAAAAATAAACGCAGCCAAATAAACCAACAAAATCGCTGGAAAAAAGTTATTTAATAATGAATGTGACCACCATTCTCATTTACAACTTCAATCATTCTATTGGGTAAAGAATTGTATAAATGTTGGATCTATTGTAATGGCAAGTCCAAGCTTCTCGAATTGCTTGTTTTAATTGTTTCTTGTTCAGAAACTGTCTACCATCAGTGTAAATCCGTCGGGATTCAACAGCCATCCCCACACATTTTCTATTATGTTTAGGTCGGATGAGAGAGCTGGCCATGGCAATAAAGTAATTCCGTTGTCGTGGAACTACTTTTGGGCAACTCGAGCACTGTGTGCAGGCGCGTTATCCCGCTCGAAAATGAAATCTTGTGTGTCCAATTTATTTCGGATTACTTCTTTTTCATTTTCCATGAGTGGCAGGTACTTTTGAGCAGTTAGAGCTCCCTCTACGAAAACTAGATCGACGGCTTCGGTATTGGAAATTGCACCCCATACAATTACTCCTCCACCACCTTGCGGCCTACGTGATATTATTCTGGGCTTCTTTCTCAAATCATGCCAGTAATAGCGGAAACCGTCAGGGCCATCCAGCGTAAAACGTTTTCCGTCCGAAAAATCAACTTTCTGCCAGAGGTTTCCTACCACGCAATGTGCTCCCTGGCAAAATTCACTCTTCGTTCTCGATATCGAACAGTTAAAGCCGGTTTTCTCTTCAATCGGGAGCGTCAAATTTGTGGAATTTTTTTAAATTCTTTGAATTGTTCTTACGGATGCATATGTTCCTCCAGCATCTCTAGTTTGCCTTGCTGTAGTTGCAGAATTTGATGCAATTCTTAGGATGTTCCGTTTTTCTCGTTTGGTAGTCGCTGTAGCAATTCGCCCTCTCTGCTTTTACCATAATTTTCCTTGTCTTGAAGATAATTGCGGATTACACGATCACTCCGTCCTCTTTCCACTTCAGTGAGCGTTTTTCCACCTCTCTAAACAAACTAGCTAAATACAATTTTGTCTTAAAAACTACTTTTAACAATCACTCCTAACTAAAACTGTGGCACAACAACCTTTTCTTATATCTTACACAAGAATAACTGAAATGCGTTCAATTAAGTGTCGCAGTATTTCTACCCCATTAGTACAATTCCCCGCAGCACTCGTATAATCCCTAATTGCAGCTTGCAGGTACCGGCCAGATTTCCAAGAAATACCTATTAGAAAGTGTATAATGGTATACTTAAAATTGTATGGATTTGTACATTAACGCTTGGTTTTAAATATATTTACTTGCGGTCATTCAAGTGTCGCGGAGTGTAAATAATACTAACGTTTCATAATTTTTTGAATTTCCGGGTTTGGGATCTTCCTTTGTAAGTAGTCCGCCTCCTGAACACTTATTCGTATCTACGTCATTAGTCATTAAGAATCTTCTTTCGATGTATCTATAACAGGCGAAGCTGACAAATCTGTGACCTGGAAAGTTCACGAGCTGTCACTCCACAGATTTATAAGACGAGTGAGGTAGACTGATGGCAATTAACGTCGCAACCTATATTAGAGTCTTTAGATCTTCTTTCTTTAGTTTGCCACTAATGTAGGTATTCAAAAAAACAACACTTATGAAAATGTTTGTTTTGCAGGATCCACAAAAGTCTTTTGTACTAGTAGTTTGATAATATGTTCATCTTTCTTTTCCTTTAATATCTGCAGTCACCGTATTGATGTCAGATTAGTCCACTATGTAGTATGTTTAAATCAATTCCAAGTAACTGAGAAATACGAAGTGCACCTTATTGCAAATATATAAATTCAAGATAAACGTATAAAAAATCTATTAAAATTTCAGGAAAATAAACGCAACTATAATGAAAACAATTTCTTCATAGGCGAGAAAAACGTTGTACTTAATATATCTTTATTTGATGGGAGTTCGGAGTATGATTTTTAATCGAGATGGCTTTCATAAGAATATACTAATCTTGAATGTGACGATTTTCGGCGTTAAAAGTCATTGTGGTCCAAGTCTACCTGGTTCGGTTGTCTAAAGGTTTTAGCAATAATTTGTTTTTTTTTCTCATTATCACAGTAAAATATGGAGAACAAAACCTTCGATTATTAATTGCTTTAATACCTACCCATTTTGTTTATTCCTTATGGATGTTGCAGAACCCACGACATTAATTTAAATATATCATGTTGTCTCGAATCTAATAGATAGTTTTTGACGAAATTTAAAGAAATAAAATTGAAATTGTAAAATAATCTCAAAGTGGTCAGCATTGTACATAAGGATATAAAACAAGTCTTTTTTGAGAAATTTTGTTAAAAACCTTGAAATTTTCGATATATTGATTCGAAAAAAATAAGAAAGTTGTGAAAGTTGTCCACTAGTCATTCTAGTTACATAATTAATTTACCAGAAATGTTACCTGACGAAATCCTTTTATAATAAATCGGTTTTTTAATACATTACTGTTTTAATAATGATCAAAACTTCGATTTATCAGTAAAGTTTAAGCAAAAATTTCTTCATAGATTTCACGACAGACATAATGAAACTGAAACTGTTGTATATTAAGATAAATACGTCTTTAGTTTACTTAATTTTGGATTGTCGTCAAGAAGCAAATAGTTTTTTCCAAATTTTTTAGTGTTCCTTCACCAGGAGTTAAACTTTTTCTTGTAGATAGGTTTTAATAAAAAGTGGTTTTAGATATGCGTTTTGTGGTGGAATATATCGACGCTGGTGAAACTTATTTTTTAGGTAGAAACCTGTGGTTCATTCCGGGACCTTTTTTCAGTAGGTAAACTATGGGCGTATGAGCACACACACGCAAACCTGCCGAAATGTCATAATTATGACAATTTGCTGGAGTTTTTTTTGTGGTGGGTGCTTAGTTGCAGCGACTCCGTAAGCTGTATCGCTTGTCTGGCTATCATTGCAACTCTCGCGGTGTAGTTTTGTGTGTGTAAGTTGTGTTCAATGGCTTTGTGACCGCACCATATCGCCTTTTATGATGCCGCGCTGTTAATCACTTTGCTCCCAACAGCGAGTGGCAAGTCGATCCGGTATTAAACTCTCTCAAAAAATGTCACCGTTCCTCCAGAGAATTGAACCCCGGCACCTATCGTCCTCTCACAACGATAGTCAGCCGCCTAACCACTGCGGCCATCGACCCGTTCATAATAATTATAATAATGCCTAAAACGAGTCAAATTGTATCAAATATACATATCTCAATAAAGAATGGTCTTTTATATATTGTTAAAGTTACTGTTATTTAAAAAGTATATTCTTTTAAATAGTCGAGAAGCAGTTGAAGGATTTTGTTGGCCAACATTGGCCCATATACCTTTAGAAAGTGTCTAATTAATGAAGGCCCACCGTTGGGAAAATGTATTTGGCTCGACTGTCGGCCGTAGTGACCTAGGTTTGATGGCCCAATGACGTTTACCGCTTAAGGCACTTCGGTACCTTACGTGGGAGGTAGGCATTGGGCCAGTGCTTCTCCGTCTGAAATTTTTTGTTGGGTTGGCTTCGTTTGTTGTCATGTCATGTCGTATCGTCATGTATCTCCTTCCAAGCTTTACTGAAAAAATATTGGAGGGAGATATTCATTCATTGCAAAAGAATACTTAGGTATATAAATTGTCATTTCTCAGTAAAGATATCTTTCTCAATGTTCTAACGAGCTACACACAAAAGATCGAGACGCAGGAAAAAGATCTCAGAACTTGATTTCTAGTTTTGCTAGGTCAGGGTTATATCCTTTACATTTTCAGAAGACTGAAAGAGAGGTTACCTTTAGTGAAAGTGGCTGACGCTGATACATCTACTTTAGTGGCAGATTCGATGATTCACATCTTAACAGCAATGCAGTCTGATAATTCGAACTTACTAACTGGTAATTCGAACGAATCTTTGCAATCAAGATACCTACCTATTTATATAGTAGGCGTAAAAGATTAACTTTAGAACCTGGTAAGAGTACTGGCGCAGGAAACTTGTTGGCTATTTCGTCAGAACTTTTTATTTGTAAAAAGAGACCAGTCATTCTCCAATATATTACAAAGAAAAATTTCGATTCTCTACGTCGAATCGCAGCCAAAGCCGAAAAAAATGACTTAGATGTTTTCAGTCAATTTCGTAAAGAAATTCGCAAAAATTGTAAAATTTTTGAAGAATGAATATGCCTCTTGGAAAGCTTGAAGATCGTGAAGGTCTAAAGTAGTGGTTGCAGACAATATTTTACCTTACATGAAAATTTGAGAGTACTTATTACTAATTAACTATTTGTTCTTTACTTGGAAATCATTTTAATAGCTTTGAGCTCATTTTTTATAGCAATTTTTCAAAGTTTAAGTCAGTTTCGTAAAAATAAATGTTTATTTTGTATAGGTATATTTCCTGTGTACCTAATAAATGTTTTTGTTTTGTAAAACCAACTTCTATTTCTAAAATATGCCTTTTTATTCAGAATAAAAATATCAAAGAATTTCTTTTTAGTGTAATACATTTCATATGCGTAAAAATTGTTATTGTCAAAGTAATAGTTTGAACGATGCTCATCTTTATAGTTTTAAATTCACTGTTTAATAGAATTGCAGGTTCGAACAAATCTGTAAATTTTAAATGTTTCTATTCTAATTTGGTAATACGCTATTGGCTAAACTGTTTCTGTCGATTACGATTACGCATGTTTACGTTAGAATTGCAAATTGTGGCAGCACTGTTTAGTACTTGTCATTTGTCAATGGAGCTTATGTTTGAAATTTAAATGTTTTGCAATTTGCATGTATTAAAGGTAAACGCTACTTAGCTTTAAGATCTATTTATAATATGGATTATAAGGAGGAACAAAATAACGAAATCGAAGCACTAGAATCGATATATTACGGAGATGTTAGTAGTATGTTAACTTTTACATGTGATCTAACCTATATTTCTAACTTTTGACATTTTAGTTGTAAGTACAGACCCGTATCATAAATTTACAATTCCAATTAAATCAGAGGAACATGAACCGGATACAGACTCAGGTTTAAGTTGTAATTTAACATTCACATATACTCCGAAATATCCAGATGAAGCTCCATTGATAGAGCTAGAAGAAGCTGAGAATTTAAGTGCAGAATATGAACGAAAACTATTAGAGTATTTAAAGGAACAGGTGAGTTAGTTGTAAAACATAAAATATACAAAGTATTTATTACACTTATTTAGATACAAGAAAATTTAGGAATGGTAATGGTATTTACTTTAGTATCATCAGCTCAAGAATGGTTAAACGTTAAATGGGATGATATACGAAAAGAACGTGATGAAGAAAAGACACGTAGGGTAAAAGAAGAGGAAGAGGCTGAAAGAGTAATTAAACAAATTAACAAATTAAATTTGGGTGAAACATGTTTTATTTTTTTAGAAACGTTTTGAAGGTACTCGGGTTACAGTAGAGAGCTTCCTTAATTGGAAACGAGAATTTGAAGAAAGTACAGGTATTGCTAAGAAGAGGGAAGCTCTTGAGAAAGAAGGAAAAAAGCTAACTGGCAGGGAGTTATTCATGCAGGACAAGACTATGAATGAATCTGATCTTAAATTCTTAGATGAAGGTATATTATTTTTTATTATGATTAATTTTGTTTTGATATATATATATAATTGGTTTTACAGGAGATGTGGTGAAAGTGGATGAAACACTATTCCAGGATTTGGATGATCTAGATCTCGATGATGATGATGAAGACTTTAGATTAGACGATGAAAGTTTTAATAGTGATAGTTCAACCGAATAATTTCTGCCTCCTTGCATATTTTACTTATTTTTCACCTTGTGTAGATTTTGTTTTTGTTATTAAGAAATGAAATTATTATAAAATCAGAGAAAACCCGGCGTTTTTATTATCTTTGTAATATTTAAATGTGAATAAGTATTTTGTACAGTCATATCTAATTATTACACTTTATTTTTCTTAGAAGTCTGTTAATGTGTCAAGGATAATTTGCAATATTCCATTATTAGTAATATAAAGACATTGTTATGTAATGTTCACACGTAATAATACAAAATTGTATATTTGCTTATTAGATTTGTAAATAATTACGATAGTACAGGTTAAAAGATGCGTTGAAAGGAAAGGATAATTTTATGGTTCTTCTTGGTGGGGTTTTAAGGTATTTCAATGTAATGTGGATATTTATTCTTTATTATCGTGAGGAAAAAATGTTTTAGTCGTGAGCCATTAATCAAACTATAAAAATGAAAACAAGTAGATAAAAAAATATTTGCAATATTCTACAACCTAACAGTATTGAGCAATTATTAATAGAGAAATACCTCGTGATAGTTTGTTGTATTTGGATAGGCTAACATGGAAAGCTTTCTGTGTACGAATAATGTTTAAAAATGCAATACAGAGAACAAATCTTTATTTACCAGCAAGTTTGTTAGGAAATACAAAACATAGCATATGCTAACCATATAAGCATGTGCATGCCATGTTTAATTATTATAGTTTCCTGTATGACCTAATGCAGGAGTGTTTTTCAGCGTTATCGGATTTGCGGCTGGCCAGCGTACGGTTGAAGAATAACAACCTTGAATTGCAAATTACTATGCAGTCGTGGCGTATACAGGACCTTTCACGAAACCCGTTAGTTAGACAGTTTAGGTAATCTACTGTTAGTACAATTCTGAAATGTTGACAGTTGCATTTGCAATATTGGTTCTATTGTTTTAAAATATTTTAAACAAAATCTGACTTCCGGTTATACCGGAAGTAACTAGCAACTTTGCAATTCAGATATCTTCAAACATTAACAATTCTTTTTTTTTTTCAAATGGCACATAGTTTTTATTGCAGCACTTAATTCAGCAAGAAATTTTACATCGATTCATATTAACGTCTCATATACCTATCTTTATTAGTTTTTGAGTTATTAGAGATTATTGGGTCTAAGTGCGCAAAGTATACTAATATCTGTAATTTTTTTGTCATAGTTAGCTATGAAAATAAAATATTTCGGTAAGAGTTGTCAAATGAGTGACAGTTTTGTTGCTTTTGATTTATACCAAATCTTACTTGGTCTCAGCCACACTTTAATGTCATTCCATTTTCCTGTGAATAATGTGTAAAGATATAAAAAGAAGAAAAGAAACTATTCATGTAATTTATTTCCTTCATGTTTAGTATAAATATAAGTTTGTATCAAAAACAATCATTTAATACAAAATTTAATACTTGTTAGAATGAGATTTATTTTTTTAATCGTTCATAAATAAATATACAAAAACATAAACACAAAACGATATGGAATACATTAATCAAACGAAAAAAGAAGAAAATCTAATAGAATTAAAAAAATTACAAATGCTCTATATGTTAACCATTCTGAGCTAAACATTGAATGAGCCTTTTTTCTAATTCTGTCGTTAACGCCTTCTCCATAGCCGGGTAATTCAAATTTCTAAACGATGTTTCTATTTTGTTGATTAATTCTGCTTTTGTTGTTATTACCCTTACAACCCTATCTTGTAAATAATCCCATACAAAAAAATCCAAGAGAGTTAGGTCAGGCGGCCATTTCGAGGGTCCATCGATCTTCAAAGATCTGGGTTAGTTGCTGGTAAACATCGTACAATGAGTGTGCAGTGGCACCATCTAGCTGATACCAGCAATCCCGAAGTTCAATAAGCGGCAATTCATCCAAGAATGACGAAATGGTGTCTCTTAATATTTGTGAGTAATAATCGCTCGTCAAATTTTCGTCGTATAATTTATAGCGTAATCCACCATTCTTAATCATTACGAACACATTGACACCAACCGAACTCCTACCGAAATATTTTATTTTCATAACTAACTATGAGATAAAATTACAGATATTAGTATCTATATGGGGCTGGTGGCTTAGTGGCTTGCACACTTGACTAGCAGTCCGGCAGTACCGGGTTCGAACCCCGGTGCTTCCTTTCTGAGTTTGGTTTTCTGTAGTTTTCCAAATTCCACGGCAAATGCAGAAAGGTAACATCTTAAGTCGGTCTACAGCCGCAGGCGTAATAATAACTCATGGCCAGCCGATGCCCCCTGTAATTGGCGCAAGCTGTTGGGGGATGCTAAGGCATGGATTATTATTATTATTATTATTATTACATTTTCCGTAGTTAGAACCAATAATCTCTAATAACTAAAAACTAATGAAGATAGGTATATGAGACCATAATATGAATCGATGTAGAATTTATTGCTGAATTAAGTGCTGCGTGTGCCATTTGAAAAAAAAAATTAATGTTTGCAGATATCTGAATTGGTTGCTAATTTCTACACACCCTGTATAAATTTTGTTGAAAATTATGACAGTTACCAGTATCTATGACCCTTTACTTTCTGTTGCAAAAGTTTGGTACCTTACGCTTTAGAGGGTTTTATAATATTAATTTTTCTTTAAGATGGTGCAATAGCAAATTATTAAGGAAAATTGTAAATAACAAAGTTGCTAGTTACTTCCGGTATAAGCGGAAGTCAGATTTTGTTGAAAATATTTTGAAACAATACCAACCAACATTACAAATGCTACTGTCAAAATTTCAGAATTGTACTAACAATAGATTACCTAAACTCTCTAACTAACGAGTTTCGTGAAATACCCTGTATAAGTATGCTACGATCGGTTAACCGTCCAGTGGTGAATGCAGTGCGTAAACTTTTTCTAATAATTTAAATTAAATACAACATTGCATGCATAACCCGCTGGCATGTGCAGCGAATTTGCAAAGTTTAATAAATCACTTGATCTCTCCAAAAATTATTACTGGGTAATTCACGGAATCGATTCGTTAGAACTTTTCGATGATCTAACAGTTTTGAAAACTTGTAGTGAGATAGTGTCATCTAGTCTTGTTGTTTATACTCTTAGCTCACTTTCGGTTTATCGGAAGTTCATATCAATTTCCTTAATTTAATTTACATGCAACATAATTTTACATCAAAACTTATTAAGGTATCATAAATCAAAAACCCGTTTTCGAGTTCCAGCTGAAGACCTTATATTTGGCGTGTTGTTGACTGAAATATGAAGCATCAAATGTATGTTTTTAAAATTATGTCGGTGTATACAGAGTTGCCTAAAATTAACATTCATTTCAACAAAGTCCACGTCGATGAAACTCACTTATCTCAAATGAAACGTCCTGTATATGTGTTATTAGTTTTTTGAATACACTTAATAATTCTGCATCATTTACTACCACATACATATTGGGCTTTATTTTTCACGATTTTCGGGTTATAAGTTCTTTTCTGATTAAAGCCAGAAAAATACCTACTTTTTTACACTTTCCATTTAAAAAAATTGACTTTCGGTAATTTTTCCGATTTCATTTTCAGACGTATATTTCGAACACTCTGTATGAATAATTGTAACAATTTTATAGAAATAGTATTTAATTAGGTCATCTATTTGAGAAACCTTACTTCAAAATAAATAATAAACTAATCCCTATATGGAAAAGGTGGAACTGATTATCTGCCTGCAAACATCAAATTTAGCGTAAGAATGTAAATAAGTCAAAAAGGGTTAGACTTAAGTATATGACATTATATATGAAATATACCTATTTAGAATTTCACGTAGAATCTAAAAACGTGTCAATATACAGGCTATTTTATTTAAAATAACGAAGTTAGTGCTTACTTCCGGTATATCCCGAAACGCCGCCATCTTGAAAATATTTTAGGCGAGTGGCCCCCATCAACTTTAGTATAGTGCCAAAATTTCAGATCACTCCTAGCTACAGTTTTGCCACAATCGATCGTGGCAGTTCCCGGTGAACCACTCTGTATTGACAATAAATTGACAAATGTCAATTAAACCAAAATTAAACAAATTAACATTTGAACAGCATTATTGCTTTGTAGCGCCTCTTATGGGGACGTTCGCAATAAAAATATTGGTAAAAACCATGGTAATCTAGTGAAACCGGCCTGGGTCAGTGTATGACACAAAAACAATTTGCAGGGCCGTAACTGGAAAATTTCAATTGGTGCCCCTGTATGTAGGTACATAAATAAACTACATATCGAGTGTTTATATTTTTATTTAAATTATGACATTTATGACACTTGGGCCTAACAGGTGTGAGATGACACAATTAATTTTAAATAAAGTCATCTGTTAAGTGGAGGCTTACAGTTATACTTATAATTTTCAGTAGTCCGGACCTGGTGAGGCAGCCATATTGGTGCTACACTTAGCCCCGCCCAGTGCGTCCTTTTGAACATACAGTAAATATGTGGTAAATATGCTTCATAGCGTCTCCTTAGTATACTAGCTCAATGGAATGGTGTGAGCAGGTTGCGAGATTGTAATCCAGATAGCGCTGTTGGAACCAAAGACTAACTTTTCCCCCTCCCTGCAGAAGTATTCAAGGAGGTACACGACGCAGAAGATGAAGGTCGAACAGTAAAACTTTGGTTATCCGTCAGTTTCTGTTATGCGTCGCTATCTAAAAAAAATTATAACTACGGCAGCGTCGTGATGATGGAAGTCACTAATCGTCGGTGGGTGGGAGAGGGATAGACCTTGATTGGGCGCGCCAAACTTATCAGTATTGACTATGTATGCAGTCATGTAACCTGTGTGCTCGTATGAATGCTTTATTTCGTAGTACCCTAACTAACATAAGGTTACGATAGTGCTATTGTTCTGTATGTAAGCTGTATTTCAATTTCGTCGCTTACAGTCCTAAAAAGCAAGGCCTAATCTGTCTGATTTTGTTCTGTAAAATTATCCTGAAATGGCTGAAAAACGGAGACGTGTTGTGTTACTTTTAAACCAAAAACTTGAAATTATCAAACGTTTGAAGAAAGGTGAAGCTGCCACTACTATTGCTCAAAGTTATGGTGTGGGAAGAACAACAGTTAACGATATCAAACGCGATGCTGAAAAGATTGAACAACATGTCGAAAATGCAAATCACCGATGGAGATGTTAAGAGTCGTAAAACTATGAAATCTGCAAAATTTTTCGGCGCTGTATTTTCGAACATCTCTTCGAACCACCACGTCTCCATTGAGCAAGCTGCTTCCGGAGTGTCAGCCAAGTAACAACCCAAGAAAGTTAACGCTACATTGAGCTTCAGGTTTCCCTTATTAACTTTTATCTTACTAATTGTTGCCATACTACTGTGTCGTATTATTTCTATAGCGCCAATCGGTAGCCTGTAGCATGCTTTCTGTTTAATTTTCTTGTTTAAATTTTTGGATTAATATTTTTGGACGTCATTTAGTATAAATTTAAATATTTGTGGTTAAATACTTGACATGTCCCATCGGCATTCTTTATAAATGTAAAATATCGTTTTTTCCATAATTATTTATTTTATTTGCCATTCTGTTTGATAAATGTAGACTATGTATGTACATACATATATCTATCTAACGACAACGCCAATTATTTTGTTACTAAAGGATTACAAGGATTTTAAAATACATTAAAGAACCGTATCTTCGCACATTCATCAGAAAAGCACTTACAACTCAAAAACCGTAAAAAATATAGCTTAATCTATCTGATAAAGAATGATACAGAATTATTAGGTGTTTGTTATAGCCGGGAGGTACGCATGTCTATTATTTGCGAATACCGAAGTATTACTATAGGCTAAGGATCGGTCAATTTTGTGGGTAGAAGAATAGGTTAAAACAGTTGGAAACGAAGAAGAGGACCGACAAACTTTAACTGTTGACCCTTGGAATATAGATCACAATTAGCTACAATTTGATCTATTCGCTCTATACGTTGGCATATGTAGATATTTCTTACTTCTACTGGTTTAGTAATCTTTCTCACGACTAAATCACCTGCAATGGTTTCTGAATGATCTTTTAGATGGCTAGTGATATCATGAGATCTAACACGGAGTCTATATTGAGTCACTTTCGGTGATGCTATTATTTCAGTATGTTCAGTTCTCGTTGCCATCGTTACTGCAATCACGTCCGTAAGTCCAATGCATGACTTACTGTCCTGCACTAAAAAGTATACGTGTGGCCAAGATAAGGATCCTAAGCATGAGAATCTCAGTATCTGTAGGAGATACAGCTTAGGTTAAATTAGGAAAAAGTTGCGTTCTTTGAAGCTTATTTACATGCCGTTTAGAAACTTGAAAAATTTTCATGGCCTGCTGAGATATTTGGGAGAAAAGGGAATTTGACAATATGGATTTTATTTCTTTCTGACTTTATTTGAAGAGATAGCAAAAAACTAATACCACTTTCTCATTGGCACTTTTAAGGTACTACATGACGGTATTTTTAGATTTTATATCCGATGTTTTGTTTTCGACTTCATCAACTTAATTTTTTTATTTTGCCCGAAAAAAAAAGTACACCCGGTATCTGATTCCATTTTTTATTACAAATTCAACGATGTATCACGTGCCATATTTTTATTTTAGTTTAGAGGAAAATTGCATTTTTTCCAAATCCTAAAGGTATTTTTAGGTGGGCGTTGTAAAAAATGCTTTCAGTTAAATACCTGTCACCGAGTCTGTCACATTATTTAATATCAGCATAACGTAGTAATTGTCGTTGTTGTTGTTACCTTGTTTGTCGAGTTGTTGTTTTTAGAGTAATTGTCGTTATTGTTAGATACTGTTGTCGTTATTATTGTTTATTGTAGAATAGTTAATGTAATTATCGTCGAATATACCAGGTCACCATTATAGCCACGACGAAAAGTTTGACATGCTAACGTGCTACATTATACGCTATATGTTACACTCTGTGTTACACTATATGACGTGATAGATGTATGATGTTGGCATGTGGTTAATTACGAGTTTGGATTGAATCTAAGTTTGGATTGAATCTAAGTTTGGCATGAATCTAAGCGCTGCATTACAAGAATATGGATTACAAGCAAATATTATTTCTTGTAAAAAATAATTTAATAACACTACATAATTTACTATCAGCACTGTCTTACTTGTATATTTACAAATTGTATAGGTATGTTTCTAGAAATAAGTTAAAAACTAAAGTGTCAAAGACCTAATCAAAATAAAACTAAGGATGTATAGATTAAGAATAACACTTGATGCTGATGATTTTCTCACTTGCTCTTCAATCCATTCTCGATAATTCGCCACACTTGTATAGATGGTCGGCGATCCGGTTATGGAACAATTATAAGCCCAGGAAACAATTCCGGCCAACTGATAATTGCACACTAGTGGTCCTCCTGAATCTTGCTGCGCATTATAGGAGAGATAAGTATTAGCATTTTACGAGTTAGAAGTTTTAAACATAAGTGATTTTGATATTAGGAATAATCAGAACTTTACCTGACATATACGTTTTATAAAATCGGGATCTCCTGCACATATCGTTTTTTCGGAAAGGCTACCTTGGAATAACTTTTGGCAAATGGTATTATTTAGAATTGGTAATCGAACGAAACGTAAAACATCATTTTGAATGTCACTCTAAAAAAAAACAGGAAAGTAAAATTTTACGTTTTAATAATAATACACATATATGTATTTTTCTATTTTTTCATCTTTATATTAGTATTATTAAATTGTGGTTATAAGTAATAAACTGAAATTTATTTTTTAACATATAGATAAAAAAATGTTGCTACTACATCAATTTGATGGAAGCTGTTACAGCTGGAGCTTCATTTTGAAAAAAACTTTCATACAAACTAATTAAAATAAAGTTAACGATACCAGACTGTGTAAGCACATGAACTTCGAAGTGTAAAAGCAGCACTACTATACAAGTTAATCATATATTACATTATAAAAGGTGTCCAGAAATATACAAAATCGTGCGCAACTCTGGCTAAGGATACAAGATGCAACGAATTTAGAAATAACTATTAAAATAAATTTATGCAAAGAGACTAATGGTCATCACATCTACCATCTTTTGTAACTATCTACCTTTGATACTTGTTCTTCTTTTGTTAGTTTCGTTCCACTGTAAAAAAAAAACCTTTTAAAAAGCTTCAGCAAAAATTTTGTTTCAAATTAATTTTTACTTCTTTTCCCAAACTTTTTTTACGAATTGTGTGCTGCATTTATTGAAACAAAAGATGATTTATTAAATTAATTTTCATCAATGCCTTGATAGCCTAGCCAACTTCGTCACCAAAAATAAGTAGGTACATAATAAATTGAATTTTAATGACGAAAAAACGAAAAATTTTCAAATCGATTTTTCTAGAAAACGGTGTATCCTACCGACTTAAAGTAAGTACCTTTAAGTACTAGAATAGCTGAAAATTTAATAATCTAGTGTCACAAATGCTTAAAAGTTAATGGCAAAAAAGTTATGCGTTAAAATAACCGTTAACCTACCCAAAACGGACGTCTATGACCGGTACTAGAAATTCGCAATTGATGGAATCGATTCATCTCTAGAGAATAAATAAGCATACCAGTTTTTGTTTTTCTAAATAGAAGCGTTCTGGAGATACAAAAAAAAACTAATTACAAGGCGCCATTTTCAAAGAGCTCTAGCTCCCTTAGAAAGCATTTTCGGACTAGGGTGAATTGGATTAAATTGTCTTAAAATTATCTGAGGAATCTCCGGTCTTCATTTGTCAGGAGAGTTTCAAGAGTATTTTGGAAATGTACGATATTGTGAGTGTTAAATCTTACACTAAAATGTATGACATTGATTAATAATAATTAATCGAATCACTAGTAATTTAGCTATAAACCCGGAATTTTAGAACAGCACACAGCTGTTACGTGCAGCTTCATTAGAAATAAAATTCATAATCAGTGATGAGTGATGATGATTTGTAGTATGGCGCATCATCACCATTCCCAGTCTGTAGATTGGAAAACAAAAATTAAATTTTCGCGAAATAAAAATTGACGAAGATAATGTGTCATATATAAAAAGTTTCCGTAGAACACAAAAATTTATGCTATATTAGCGTATTGTGTTAGAAACATCAAATATCAAAATATCACAATAAAGAATGTTCAGGCAGACAATTGCATTTATAATAATCTGTTTGTCATACGTACATATGTATGTTTGTTGTTTTTGGTGACTATGTAATCGAACTTATTATAAACAGAATATCCTGTATTTACCAATTTTTGAGTTTGGGCTTCCTTCAGTTACAGAAAATATTTCAAAATACTTATCAGCAAACATTACACTTGCATATTTTTTAGTAATTAATAAGTATTTATACTTGTGGCTTGTTTTATAAACATTTTCTTATATAATTATAACAAGTATCGTAATCGAGTAAAATTAATTTTTAACACATGCATCGCATGGGCTTAGTAAACGCTCGCAGCGCTTCGCTTAGAAGCGAATATACTTTGGTGTCAATCGATTAGATGGTTCCAGAGTAAATAAATTAACTTTCGACCAGATTGCGGAGTTTTTTTATGTGGGTGCAATCTGGTTGAGGGAACTAATAATGGGGGCACAATTGGTCTTACTGGCCGAGTTGCCTTTCGGGGTTGACCCGCCCATACAGGCGAAAAAATACTATATATCAGGAAGAAGAAATAGCCAAAAGAATTTTTTTATTCTGGTTTTTGTTTTTAATTATTTCTGACATTAGATCTAATCATTATTGAAATTTTATAGAAGACGTAATATTTCTTTGGTGGATTATTAAAACCAGAATAATTATATTTAGCTGTTTGGTTAGTTTTGATCTATCCTAATTGTCAAGAGACGATCTATGCTGATAATAAAATAAAGCACACACATCTCTCTGTTCTGAGTGTTGCAACTGAGCATACAACACATCCTATCGTCAAAAATGATTTATAAGACTCTTGTTCCGCAATTTATAAAGAGATTCTTATCTAAACCAAGAAAAGGAAACATTCTACATACATACAGGGGAGACCTTAATACATTAAAGTGCAATATATTTGCTATTGTCATAAATATAAAAAATTGTTACCAAATTGTAGGTTGCTTTAACCTTCACATTTTAAAATTATTTTCAATCACTAGAAAAGGTATCGACTATTATACAAGTATAAGAGCCGTTCAGAAAAAATATAGACATTATACAAAGTAAGCCCGAAAAACTAGTAAATAGTTTTTTAAATGAAATTGAAAGCTTGCAATAAACATTTTACAGTGCTACGCACACAAGCGGTGAAAGTAGTTATGTACGATTAATTACAAGTCAGTAATTTCTAATTGGCTTACAATTAGAATCAATGTTGAAATTAAGATTAGGAGTAGCAAAAATTGGTTCAAACGGAAAAATTTGACTTAAAAATAGCTTCAATTCTGTTGCCAATAATGGATGGCGCGGGAGTAAAACTCGTCAATTAATTAAAGGCATAAAATTATATAGTACCTTATTAGACAAAGACGGAAAACATGCATTAATTAACTACGTTTTGAAAACGCGATTAAATTTGAACGCCAAAATAAAATTAAATTTTGCTTACTCTAGCAATGCAGATTTAGTAAACGACACGAAAACTCATTGTATCATTAAATAATCAGCTTATGCTTATTGGCTAAACTACATATAATCAAACAAGAGTCATAATCCATTATTATCCATTATGGCAAAGCAATTAAGGACTTGATGATTAATCTTGCATTGAGTCAAACCAATCAAAATGGAAACAAGGAATTCAGTAGCAGCAACCTGAGAACCATTACAAAAGCGAGAAACTATCCAGCTCCCAGTGAAGCCATTCGAAGAGCTCAGAATGAGAAATGAATACTCCAAATCTAATATTCCATGTTAACGGTATACATTCGATAGCAAGAAAAGATAGCAATTACTACCACAATCCCCGACACAACAAATATAAACAATCAAAGCTTTGTTCGCGGACGGCATTCTGAACGTATTCGGGGATGAAAGACCTGCGCACTACAAATATGATCGTTCGCGGTAACAGAATTTTCTCACCGGTGCAGAATATTCTTTGTTCGCGCAATCCATTTTACAAATTCCGAAGTAGTCCGTTACATGTTCTGTAGATCCTGAATCAAGGGCAAGAATTTTATATCCTACGCACGCACTCTAAATTTTGATGTGAAAATACCCCATGTTCTTGCTTTCTTGCTATGGTTAACAGAGTTAAGTTGGAAACAAATTGGTTAAAATTGTTATGAAAGTAAAAACGTACGATATAAAGGAAAGTTTTTTATGTATCGAAATACACATGTTATGTATATACGAGCTTTAAATCAATTCTAATTGAGTAAAAATTTAGATGTCTGAATATTTCACATCAAGTGATGATGAGTTAGAAGAACTTCTTCAGATATTAGAGGTTCCAAAAACTACCTTTTTTTTTTTTGAAGAAATTGGTTACCACAATTCTCAGATCAACATTATTTTGAACATTTTCCGTAAAATTCACATAAACAGTATCCGTTTATAAGTCACCAAGTTTAACTGGGAGTATGTCAAAATTTAATTTGTTACAGTGGTGCCAACGTTAACTAATGAATATAACAGAAACTCGTTCGAGTAGTGTTCGCGGATGAGAAAATTTCCTCTCGTGTTCCAAGAGTCGCATGCGCAATACAAAAGTACTGAACATTTTTCAAGTATATCCTGTATCTATTCGGGATCTCTTCCGCGAACAAAGCTATTAGGAAATACCTACGGAAGTAGAAGAAGTCATGCAAGGCCAAACTTACAGAAACGAGTATATACTAGTATAACAGCGCAATCCAACAATAGATAAATTACGGTCAGAACCATATTACATGGCGATTCTTTTTTATTACAACAGAAATTGTAACATTTTTTTTGTAGAATCGATCGATGTACTATTCACTGAGCAAAGTGATTAACAACGCAACACTGTAAATGACTAGATAGTACTGTAGCAACGTCACTGAACACAATTACGCATATGCCAATTATACAATTAGTTTCCGCGGTAGTCAGGCTAGCGATAAAGCTTAAGAAGCCGTGTAAGTAGCACCCACCACAGATAAGAAAATTTTTAGCTGAGCAGCAGTTTTTGTTTAATATTTTTATGTCGAATAAAATAAAATCAAATTCGTTTTTATTTGAAATTACAAATTTGTCCCGTAAAGTAGAAAACGATACATGCAGGCATGTAACACACAGTTAGGTATAGGGAATAATTAAGACATAATAATTTATTTTAGAAGAATAGGAATGAGAAAATGCTCCAAGTTTTGAATCGCAGTGTATAGAAAAACTGAACATTCCAACAAACCACTAATTTCCCATGAAAGTAGATCAGGTTAGATATGATTTTAGTGCAAATAGATTATTTGACGCCAAATAATACAGTAATACGCTATATGTTAGCTTTGGTACTAAATGTAAAAATATCTTTTACTCTCTATAACATATCACTGCTATATTATAGTAAAGATAAGACTAAGACAAATTCAAAATAGTAAAAATATATAGGTGTTCTGTTTAAAATAAAATAAATCTGATTTATCCTGCAATGACGAGGTATGCAGTGTATCTTTTATCTTAATAGTTTCTACTTTGAGTTGTTACAAAGCAGTAAAAGGACCTTTTCGCACTAGTAGTATATGCTTGTATATTAACCTCTTTGATGACTTTGCTGAAAGTATTATTTATTAGAACATACTTTCTTGTTATAAGGACTAAGGTGGTATAGACGTTTTAAAAATTTCTAAAACTGGAAAGCGATATATTTTAAGTGAAAAAAAAATATTTAGAAGAAAAGCAAAATACAAAGGATGTTTAAAAAGGTATAGATTTTGTTTATGAAAGTTTGAAATGTTTTGTAAACAATACCTTATATTTAATGAAACAAACGAAAACTAGTATTGATATAGTGCGCCTTAGTATTACTGTCAACTTCCGAATGATTATTATATGATATTATTTATTTTATATTGTAAACCTAATAATGCAAAGTAAGTGAGTGGACGATGAGATAAATTATAACTCGTAGCAATGTAATCGGTCCGTACATATGTTGGTTGAACTCAACTAAATTAGTGCTCTTACAGGAGTCACACGGTTGTGACAAATACTCTCATGATATTATTATACTTAGAGTTTTGTGAGAATGATGTAGCAGTTATATTTTGATATAATATGTTGGTCTATATCAATATACTTAAGATAGTGAGTAGGTACGTCTGAACTTGAACGTAAGTCTTGATACCTCTTTCTAATATTGGCCATGTTGTAACGTTTGCGTTTTAGGTTGATACTTACAGGAGTTCTTGTCCCCCAACCTGAGGTTATACACGTGTCGTCTTTTGCTGGTGTATCTTTAGCTAAGGCGACCTCATGTATGTTTGATGTCCAATCATCAAAATCTGATACCTGAAATGAAAATATAACTAATAGTTAAACAAGTTAGACAAGAGAGTTGGTCTAATACCTGTAATACTGCTATATCATGTTCTAAAGTATTTTTCTGGAAATATTCGTGGGTATATATTTTGAGAACTTGACGGTATACGGTAGTAGGACTTTCTTCACGAACGTTTAGGTCCCCAACTGCAACACTGAGGCTTTCTGGAGATACCTCCAATCCAGTATTTGCATCTATAACACAGTGGGCTGCTGTGACGACATGCCTTTTATCGATTATCGCTGCTCCGCAGAAATGTGAATTCTTTTCAGCGTACCTGAGAGATACCTAAAAGAAGTGTTTCTATTGATCAAATTCTGCATTACAGTAGTTATAGTCGATAACTGTAGCTGAGAAATATTTAAATTTTTTTAAATTATAGATGATATTTACTTAGTAATACTTAGTAGTCACTGAATGAAAAAACCATAACGTATCTAAAGCTCGAACTACAGCTGGAAATAAGCGAAGTGGTAGTTCATCATATACCTCTCAGTATTAACTTAGACAGTTTATACAAAGCATAGAAACTGGATGATAATCCTTTATAGAGGCGTATCTCTATAAACATCACAATCAATGTACAGTAAATCCAAAAATTTGATTCACTTTTCTTGTTTTAATTATTTATTATTTAATATTATTCGGTACATAATTGTAATTTTCCATACGGATTACATCGAGATATGAAGTTAATGTTTTACGTTGGTTTCAACAAAACTAAATTGCGACATGATAATCGAAAGTGTATTAAAATTTTATGGAAGCAAAGGAGATATAACAGATATATAAACAGATATAACATTATAGTATCGTTTTGCATTGACATAGATAATACGGATTGGCAAAGAAAGTACTGTTAACGGTGAATTTTTTGTAGCGAGTTTTGGACTTCAGTTTTATAAGTTAGAAACTTACTTTGCTTAAGTCTAACTTTCTTATACATAACAAGGAAAAATTAAGCAAGAATTATCTTTTCTATTCTGAAGTCCAAAGGAGCATTGTATTTAAGTTTGTGCACGCAGAGAAATATTATCTTGAGTTAAAACAGACTGTTTCAGTTCAAAACAACCCCGTATTTGTATATCCGCAAAACTATATTGTGTTATCACAAGAATATTATTTTCTAAAAAAATTGTTTTGACGCAAAACAACATTGGAACAATGGATTTGTAAGATTTCTGTATGTCGACTACAGAATTAACAATTTATGGGCAATTTAACGGAAAGTACAGGTTTAACTGAGTCCAGAACGGCCCCTCTTTTCTTGCCGATATTAGTCTAAGATACCTAAAAATCTTTCCAAAAAGTGTTATTTCTAGGTTATGTTTCGCTAATGTGAAAATCCTCGCAGAAATGTCAAAACACTAACGAAACATAACCTAGAAATAACCCTTTTTAGAACGATTTTTAGGTATCTTAGACTGATCTCCACAAGAATCGGGGGTCCGTTTTGGACTCAGTAAAACCTGTACTTTCCGATAAATTGCCAATTCAGTGGTCGACATTCGGAAGTTTAGCCAATGGATTTACTTCAAGTACAACGTTTGGTTGAAATTATTCCTCCAATTCCCATGAAGCTAAAATACACTTCACATAATGCATTATTAAATATGTACTTTTATTACTGCAAATGTCCACGCCTTAACTACAAAAAATTTATATGTATCTAACTCTTGCAAAATGGTGCACGCAGATAAAAATGCACGTATAGACGCTTCATATACACATATAATCTCGAACGCAGCTGCTCGAAATTTGCAATTCAGCTATTTCACAAATAGGGAAGTTATTCAGATCAAATACGTATTTTACAACAAATATAGTCTAGATTGTATGTATTAAACGCATTTACTTATTCCAAGAAAATGTGTTTGAATCAAAACAGAAATATTCTAGGATTAAAAATATTTGGGTAAAACAGTATATTTTCTTAATTCAAGAACATTTTTCTCTGTGTGTATGTTTGTAAATATTTATTCAAATGTGACATTGCCGAAAAGGGCAAGCCTGTTGCATTGACGTCCATTCCGTCCGTTCGTTGGTACACGGAAGGAACTAAAACCGACTCAGGAATGTGCATAGGTATCTACAGACCGAGATGCAAGGTCTCGATGGCGATGGGTATGAGCCCAACAATTTCTCATGCAGAAGTATATGCCATTGAACAATGTGCCCAGGAATGTCTGAAGAAATACCACCAAGGTGTACGTATATACAGGATCCGGCAACGAAGCGGGGACGGAAGATTACACGCTTATTTGAAAGTTTGTCAAATATTTAGTCATCGGGTATTCTTCTGCACCATCAAGTGCACGTTTTAAAAATATTTTGTTTTGTGTTCCAGATGGAATGCAGCGTCGTCTCGCTGAGTTCCGAACACAATCGGTATTTATTTGCCTATTTTCTTCAGGTGAACGTCTTTCATTTCAAGACCATCGGCAGTTTCGTTGCTTTCACACCTCCAATATCATCAGTGTGACTCTGTTTCTTAGTACCGGAGCATTGGATGTTAGCAGACAGTCCCAGGTTAACTTGGATCTAAAAGTGTCTGAGAAGATATATACAGAGTCCGGCAACGAAGCGGGGCTGGAAGATTACACGCTTACTTGAAAGTTTGTCAAATATTTAGTCATCGGATATTCTTCCACACCATCAAGTGCACGTTTTAAAAATATTTTGTTTTGTGTTCCAGATGGAAATGCCAGACTAAAGTTGCATTTTTTTAAATGGAACACCCTGTATATTAATAGAGAAAATGATCCGCGATTGAAGGCTGGTTACAACGATGTAATGTTGTATAGGTCTAAAGTTGATAGTTTCTGTGTAAACAATGATTTTACTTGATAAATTGATAGGTACATTTCAGTAGGCTATTCTGCATAGGAAAAAACAAAAAATTCGAAACCGACAGAGTAGAATATTTTTTACTAGTATGGACTGTCTTTACTATGTGAAATAAATTCTGCAGCTGCTCGCTTTATACAGGGTGTTCACAATTTTGCAAAATCGAAGAAAACTCGAAATTTTTAAATGGAATACCCTGTATATTTTCAGTTCATTGGAAAGCATTTTTACTACGCTTTCTATTGATACCTCATTTGATGGACCTAGGGTAGATCATTTTCTAATTATTTCTTCTTAAAGTTGAATTAATGAGAAATGCTTGTATTTTTAGTAGCTAATTTGCACTTCAAACCTACTGTAAGATTGGATATTCAACAAATAATCCATAAATGGTCTATAACAAGAAGAAACTCCATTTAGTATGAGAAACAATTGATTTTCACTCAGCGGTGAAAGCAAACATTAAATTAATATAAAGTAATATAGCATTTTCAATAGATTCACTGCTGATCAAGTTATCTGGTGTTTTAAGCTTGTATACTTAATAACCAAGTTGTAAAAAATTTTGTTTTGTGTTATACAATATTTCGTTCAATCTTTAAAAGCAGTTGTTATATTGACCAATTTTAGTAGGTACCTACTCAAGAAATGGTAAATATGATATTTATTCTTGAGGAGTGTACAAGAAATTGTCTCCTAGCAAGTAGAGTATATGCAGAGAGATTTCCAAACCTTGAAAGAAGACCGGAAGCGTTTGAAAGATTATTAGAGAAATTTATATAAACTGATGGTGTAACCTACAAGAAGGGAGAAACAAATAAACCGGTAATCAATAAACAAAGCAAACTGGCCGTATTATTAATAATACTGGAAAATCCACATACAGAACATTTAGAGTAAGGCTAGCTAGAAAAGAGATAGATCTAGAGTGGGGCGGTTGTAAAACATATACGGAATTAACGCATTGGCGAGCGTGCTATTCTGTATATGTTTTACAACCGCTCCACTGTAGATATATCTCTTTTCTAGCTGGCCTTAGTCGCTCTAAATTTTCTGTATGTGGAGAGATGTAAGTATAGATGGTATTTCAAAGGTAAGATAGGTAAGGTAGGTTATTGAAAGTAGGAGCTTGCGTTTGTTGAGTATCTACTAAAATGAGTCATTATAACAATTTCTTTTAAAGATTGAACGAAATACTGTATAACACAAAACGAAATTTTGTACAACTTGGTTATTAGTATACAAGCTTAAAACTGACACCTTAACTTTATATTAAATTAATGTTACCTTTCACCGCTGAGTGAAAATCAATTGTTTCTCATACTAAATGAAGTTTCTTCTTGTTGTAGACCATTTATGGATTATTTGTCGAATATCCGATCTTACAGTAGGTTTGAAATGCAAATTAGCTTCAAAAATACAATCATTTCTCATTAATTCAACTTTAAAAAGAAATAATTAGAAAATGATCTATCCTAGGTGCATCAAATGAGGTATCAATAGAAAGCGTAGTAAAACGGCTTTCCAATGAGCAAAAAATATACAGGGTGTTCCATTAAAAAATTTCGAGATTTCTTCGATTTTGCAAAATTGTGAACACACTGTATAAAGCGAGCAGTTGCAGAATTTATTTCACATAGTAACGACAGTCCATACTAGTAAAAAATATTCTACTCTGTTGGTTTCGAATCTTTTGTTTTTCCCTATGCCGAATAGCCTACTGAAATGTATCAATTTATCAAGTAAAATCATTGTTTACACAGAAACTATCAACTTTAGACCTATACAACATTATATCGTTGTAACCAGCTTTCAAGCGCGGATCATTTTCTCTATTAATATACAGGGTGTTCCATTAAAAAAAATGCAACTTTAGTCTGGCATTTCCATCTGGAACACAAAACAAAATATTTTTAAAACGTGCACTTGATGGTGTGGAAGAATATCCGATGACTAAATATTTGACAAACTTTCAAGTAAGCGTGTAATCTTCCAGCCCCGCTTCGTTGCCGGACCCTGTATATATCTTCTCAGACACTTTTAGATCCAAGTTAACCTGGGACTGTCTGCTAACATCCAATGCTCCGGTACTAAGAAACAGAGTCACACTGATGATATTGGAGGTGTGAAAGCAACGAAACTGCCGATGGTCTTGAAATGAAAGACGTTCACCTGAAGAAAATAGGCAAATAAATACCGATTGTGTTCGGAACTCAGCGAGACGACGGAACACATTACGTGCAACTGCGAGACGGTAGTCCGACAGAGACTCTCAGATCCCCAGATCACCTCGAATAGGCGCACGTAGAACTGGTTAGTATTAGAACTGTAGCCCCCAAAAAACTCCTAAACTTTTTCAGAAGTCTAGAAATTAATTGGGACTAAAAGATTAAGGGTACTCACAATAGATTTTTGCACTGAAGAGAGGCAGTATCGCCTGCACAACCCACATCTAATCTAATTGATGCTCATTTAGAGGTCTTTGTTTCAGTATAGAAGTATTTTTGTCGATAACATAATTATTTATGTATGTTCTGGAATAAATTGATTGTAAACCAATTCCCGTTTTATTGACCTACAAATGGAAAGATATATGGGATCAAAAAATAAGCGTTTACAGGTGATAATATAGGTATATTAATTGGAGCCAATAATGTAAAGAAGAAATTTTAAGTCATACTGGATGATGGTGCAGCAATAATTCGATGTTGATACCATGGGTCAAATAACTTATTGCTAGAAGTAGAAAAATAAAAGTTGTTCTGTTCAATTTATGTTCGCGATCAATTTTTTAAGTAGAATTCTTTCCTGTGCATAGTCACTTTTCAAGTACCAGCTAACTATATAAATTGATTGACATTTAATTATTTTTTGATATGGTATTGGTTTTCCGTTCCTCCACTAGTTCCATTTATTTAAAAATAAATGGCAATCACATCTCATAGTCCACGATGGGTAACAACCATGCCAATGTAATGATTCGCTCTTCTGTTACAACGTATAACAGCGGTAAACGTTTTTGCTTCTATCAGTGCTTACACTAGTGAATGCAAGAAATATTCTGACTATTCTGACACTTTACTGGGGTCTGTGTGTGTTTTAAAGCTTTATTAAGCATATTTTTCTTTGCACATATAATATTAAACATGTGCTAATATATACTTGATTTTTGTTAAGTTTTATTACAGTATTTTCTATTTCTAACATGATATGTTATCTAAGTCTCATTGTATATCTTATAATTACATTAAAATAAACAGAGAGTTTATTGGATACAACCTATAGCTCGAACATGCCAATTTTCAGTTTGGGCAAGATTACATTATTCATTATCACATTATTACCGCTGATATTCATTGTATTATACGACTGATTTGTTTAAATAGCTTTACTTTGTGCGCTGAAGATTACATTGAAAATGTTTGCGCAAGATCTACGTAAATATTATAGTAAATAAGATAATTTGATAAAATGTTTTATACCTGATAAGCAAAATCCGCTCTGTTCGAGGCGACATACTCATGAATTATTTGCCGTCTACTATCATCTTCATCAAAGTCATCAACGACTTGGTCTGGATCTGGAATTATACGTTTTTAATAAGTAGGCGTAAGAAGGTATTTTTAAAATGTATTATTTATTATTTATGAATTAAGCAATTGAGAATGTGCGATACTTTTTTACAATTACTTATCGTGGATAATTTGTTTCTTAATAAATGTATGGTTACACAAAATCATAATCAATTGTGTACACGGCAAAATATCTTTTATTAATGAAAAGTACTATAACCAAAAAGTAAAGTATCAGATCTGTTGATGTGTAACTACTACGTAATGCAGAATTAAAACGTAATTTGCCTTGATGTTGTTGAATCCAGCTCCTGTATTGCGAAACATCTGTGTATATTCCAGGGTATCCGGGTGCAGCGCAGTTATAGCCCCATGAAACAATTCCAGCTAATTTCTGGTTACATACTAACGGTCCACCTGAATCACCCTAAAATTGAAGTTACCTTATTAGAGAAATATTTGGGAAAGGAAGTATAATCTATGACGACAAAAAATATTAATATGATGAATAACGTTTAATTGTTTCTTTAACTGCCTGGTAGTTAAGCTTAACTTCAAGTTAAATTGCTAGCTTAGATTATATGTACTTTGACCTGCAGTTGGTTTAAACTGTGAGATCGATAAGCACTTTAAACTGTGAGAGCACTTTGGGTTACCTGTCAGTTAAAATTTGTTAACCAGCGATTGAAAAACCAGGTCTAAGTGTACAATGCAATATCTGTTTATAACTTAGATACATTTTTTGTTTATTCTGCATAGTTGTATGTAATGAATGTCGATGAAAAGGAACAGTACGACACCCGGAGGGAGCGCTAGGAAAAGGAGAGCTATAGATTTCGAGGCGAAAATAAAAACTCTTAAAACAGATAGCACAATCTGGGGCATTGAGCAATTTCAACAATTTTGTAGGACAAGACTAAAGTAAACGATGCAGTAAATTCAAAGATAGGTTCTAATAACTAGGCAGCTGAAATGTCTGATTCATGAGATGGAAAAGCTACTCGCAATTTGGTTTGATGACCAGATATAAAAAATAATGCTAATGAGTCTTCTAATCATTCAGGCACAGGTGCGAAGTATTTTTGAGGCTTTAAAAATGCACGAAGAATCGATAGAAACATTTGCGGAAAGTCATGGATAGTTTCAATGGCTTCTGGAAGTCATATAATATTTTAGAATGCATAAAGAGCATTGACATCGCTTGGGAAGAAGTGATAGATAGATATGATGAGTATATGGGAAAAATCTCAGACAGTGTTTACGACTAATTTAGATTATAACGAAGATGAGCACACTAATTCTATACATAAAGTAGTAGAACTTACTAACATGCGTTATTTAGAAGCTGAAGTAGAAGCACAATGGCTCCCGTAAGATGAATCGGCGGAGGAAAGTGTGGAAAAATTACAAAAGGAATTTACTATAACGGGATTAGCTGATCTGTTCTTCAACGTGAAGAAGTTACAAGGTAAATGTTAAACGGTTCAGGAAAGTTGAACGGTAAATAATTTTTTTTTACGGTGCTATCATGAAATTTTTGACGAAAAAAGAAAGTTACAAAGCAGACTACATCAACGACATTCTTTTCAAAAGCTACAAGCAGCTCTTGTAAATACATCTATTTATTCCCTGCCATCTGCCTTACCAGACCCCTCTACAGCTGTTAACAGCTCTGACTATAAATCCGATCATGAACACTGATGAACCACATTTTGGACTACATACCATAAATGGTTATTCTTCATTTTTCACATAATGAATTTAAATTTCTTAATACGTTACGTTTTAATTTCTGTACGTATTCTTATGTTTTATAATATACCAGAGACGCAGATTAAAATAAAAACATGCTTCCATTGAACTTTTTCTTTATTCAGAAAAAAAAATTGCGTTAGGAAGCAGTGCTAAAAGTCTGGTGCAAATGCCGAGATCGGCATTAGATAATAGCTAGTGGCCAGAACGGAATGTCGTCGTTAAGTGAGCAGCTCCTGTATCTCCATAAAAAATAGATCGGTGTTAAGTGCAGGAACCAATTCTCTCCATGAAATGGAGTATTGTTCATCAAATTGATTTTGAACGTTAATTTGAAAGTGCGCTGTATCTGGCTGTAGTCACATTATTAGTTAAATATTTTATGAAAAATATTGCAAAAATATGGGTAATATGGTGTATAATAAATTTAACAAACGCAGACCTCATGACCTAAAAAACATTTTATTATTTTTTAATTGGTCTTTGTAAGTGTGGTGCTTTCACAAGTTGATTAGTAGACATGGCAATTCGATACACATTCCAGCAGCGTACACATACAATTTGGCATATAATTTAAATTATAAAAAAAATCAACATTGTGTCTACGCTTGTCTAGATTATGTTTATCAGAATATTTTATGATGTTGGTAAGCAACTTTCTTTGCATTCGCCATTTATTTATTTTTCATTTTAATTAATAAATTTTTTAACAACCTTGAATAATCATAGCTGATGGTATGTAAGTAACTGACAGACATTGTTGGTTTTCTCAACATTTTTATTTCATTTATCAAAGTTTTTTTGAGAAAGATTAATAGCATTTCTTGAAATATGGTCTATATTTTTAAACAATGTTAAATATCTCAAAAAATCGTTTGCCTTAGTGCGCGTTATTGACATATGTAATTATGTATGCAATATTTCATTCAAACTTTGACAAATTTTATGTGCACCTAATATATTTCAAAAAAATATGTTCCCAGTGAAATGATATGAAAACTAACTAATAAACGTTTTAACATTTTTATTGTTTAAATGAAAAATGCACGTACTTATGGTATAATTGCAGGGATCACCCTATTAGCAAAAGCAATAAAAGAGGTTAAGTATTGGAGATGGACTATAGTTTCTGCATACTCGACTCATCAGTATGACTATATCATACACCATATCAATCTAATGTAAGATTATTATTTTAATAAGTAAATTGAATGATTAAATTTATCGATATTTGTGATAAGGGCTTAAAATTTGTCGTGAATGTACGTGCGTATTTATAGAGAAAATATCTGGTATTTAACTTGGCTGTGCATTTATTTAAATCAATCATATGTGAATCACTTGATTACACGTTCGCTGTGTGCTTTGTGAGCTATTATTATCGTTACAATTCTAGTAACCCTGCTTTGGTTTCGCAATAGATAATAATTGATTTAAATTGCAATAATATTTGGATTAGTGTTTAAATTTATTCATATATGTATGTATGTATGGTACACGGTTACACGTTAGATCAACCTTTGGTAAACATGAGTGTTTTATGCTTATAAGCACGTTGGTTATGATTTAATTCAATTAACCTTTATAAACAGTGAGTAAAGTAAATTAGTTATTATCTAGTTTAAATTTACTTTGGGGAATTATATGGATTGAAAGAGCTTTTTGTTTTCATGATAATTATAACTAAACATTATACAATTTTCTTTTTTTTTTAAGTTATAAATTACCTGGCAAGCATCTTTTTGTCCTTCTACATAACCGGCACACATCATACCATCATAGACTTGGTTAGAGTAACTGACTTTGCATTCATTCAAGGGAGCTATTGGAACTTCTACTGATTGTAGTACAATGCTAGCTGAGCCACCCTGCAACACAACCAGAAAGAAAGTGTTGATATTTTATGGTTACATACTACTCTGTAGTTTATAGAAAGTTATTTGCCAAGCCCTTTGTACTTACAGATGATGTTGTGCCCCAGCCGGATACAACACAGAGAGTTCCATCTTCAGGTGTTTCATCAGATAATGGTATACTGTCAACGTAAACAGTGAAGGTACCTAGACTGGAAATCTGAAAGAATCCTTTGATAAAATTTATGGCATATACCAAATAAACGTTTAGTATATTTAATAGTTACTAAGACAATTGACGCATAAAATAAACTAATGTTGTAATTAAGTAAATAGTAATACATCTTCTATGTATGTACATATACAATTGCATACTATTTTTTCAGTGTATCATGTTTTTTTGTTGCATAAGTGATTCATTTTAAATTCTACTGAAATAATTATGCTATAATAATCTAATAAAATGCTATTATACCTGAACCATCACAGGTAAATAATTATAGTAAATTAGAAACCAGAAATATATGTATACACAGGATGTTATGACCTGGAAATACTTATGCTTTTAATGCCAGATATCTTCCTACTTGTAGATCAATAAAATCTTAGTATTTTCACAATGAAAATTATATCGTATATTTTTAGACTACTTGGACGACAATATAAAGCAGTTTCAGCAGTTACAAGTGAAATTGGTTTGTCTAAGATTCGAAGAAAGGAAAACAATTATAAAAAATATATAAAATAATTTATAAGGTGGTCAATTTTAGAATCGATAAAATCGATTGATGAAAACAGTAAAAACACTAAAAAACCTAGTCAAGACATTTAAATTGCCTTGACTAGGTTTTTTACTGTTTTCCATAATTTTTGAAGAAAATTGTTAGGGCTTGACCAAAATACCTCCATATAAAAATAGTTTAAATCATTTTTATAGATATATTAAATTTACATTCGTAACTGTTATAATATTGTTCGATAATGTAAACATGATCCCATATATCAATGATTTCTTTGTTTTTAGATATTCCTGTTAATTGTTTCTACTGATAAAGTACTTTTTACGAAAACATAATTAGTTGTATTCTGACACAAATTGATTTTTAATTCAGTTCTATTTTATTGACCTACTTCATATCTGGGATTAAATATCCAGCGTCAGCAATTGTTCACCAAAATCTATCAGAACTATTTCCAAATGTTCTATATAAGAATTAGAATTCATTCGCATATGGTAGAAACAAAACGCGTACCGGTTTTATTGTTATGGGCAAAAGCCGCCAAAACCATTATACTACCGTCACGAAAATTTCGGCTCATCGCAACTTCAGAGTTCTTGCGCAAATCGTGCCAATAATATTTGATTAACTTAAATTTATTCTCGTCAGAAAATATGACGTTGTTCCACTTATGATCCTATCTCACATAATCATGCGCAAATTTCAGTTTTGCATGTTTGTGTGTCCCTTTTGAGAGTGGTTTTGAAACATTTTTTAGCCAACGAAAACGTTTATTACCGGATAAAATTTGATTTACACGTTTGTTAGTTGCCAGTAAATTTAAATCACATTTTATTTGTTTTGTGCTTATATTACTAGAAGAGGTTAACAGAAATATCGAGCGTTGCCTTCGAGTTAATTTTCTATTATTACCTTTAACGCGAATTTGGCCATAAGAATTACTTAACATTATAAAATTGTCGATAAGCTGATGGAATCGTCCTATTTTCTTAGCTATGGCTCGGTTTGAAAACCTCTTTATAACAATTTATATTTGTTTTGTTCCTGTAGGATCGTATTTTAACTTTCGCCATTTTTATTAACTGATATGTATATTTCGATAATACATACATACATAGTGTCTCAGCGAGACTGTTCATTAGAAGAAAATATAAATTTGAAAATTTAGAATTATGTATACCTAGTCGATTATGTTCTCGTCAATGAAAATATTATTAGCTTTCTAGCGCTTCCGGTTATACCGGAAGTCGCCATCTACTTCATTATTTTTAATGGAACACCCTGTATATTTTTACACATTTTGATTCATCTATTTTTAAGCTTTATAAATATCTCTTTTTTGCGAGTTGATTCGGGCGTTTTGTAGTTATTCCATTTTTTCTGAAAAAATTTGCTCTAGCAGACACTTGACCTTCTTTCTTAAATAGTACGTTTAATGAAGTTCTTCACTGGATCCCTTGGTGCAGAAGTAGAACACTAAACACTTTAACCCACTAAACACCAAACAAGTTTTAACTAACTAACGATAATAAAACTTTTATTATCGTCTTGATAATGACAGCATTGCTGTTGAAACGCGTCGGTGTTTTAGTTAAAACTTGTTTGGTGTTTAGTGGGTTAAAGTGTTTAGTGTAGCACGTTTAATATTGATTTGATCAGCAAATGTTAAGTAAATATGTTATTCGGACGTTTCTCGTTTACAATTTAAAAATATTTTGAGTTCCTGAAGGAACTCGGTTTCATCTGTACAGGACAGAATAGAACACCCTATAGATTTTTATATTTTTGATATGTACATCGAATTTTAAGTTAACATTGTTCAGACTTTTATCCGCATAAGTCTGGCCATTTAGGAGAAAAAACGTGTTTGTGTTAAATTTCCACCGAAATTACTGTTCATTTAAAAAATCGTATCTATTCAATCCTTGACTGGAGAGTGATCAAATTCGAGATTATCATAAACTAGAATGTGTTTTAATTTTTTGTAGGTTGAGTTTTAACGAAATTTATTGTAGAGGGAATTTATTGATATTTATTTGACAACCACAGAAAAATTGGAAAAAATTAATTTATTTAAATGGAACACCTGTATATTTTATCACACATGAACTCCTTTACAAGTTTACTATGATTTTTGTTAAACATGCCCTATACCTAACGGCAATAGTTACTGAGATAATTACCGTTAATATTATGTTACTCAGAAAATTTGCCGTTGACTTAAAATTCGATGTACATATCAAAAATATAAAAATATATAGGGTGTCCCATTAAAAAAAAATAGTACGGTCCTGTACAAATGAAACCGAGGTCCTTAGGGAACTCAAAATATTTTTAAATTGTAAACGAGAAACGTCCTAATAAAATATGTACTTAACATTTTCTGATAAAATCAATATTTTTTTTTTTCCCGGGGAAATGCATTACGCACTCCAAGCGCTTAGGTTCTATCGCGACTTGGGAGTGTGGGACTCTCTGCAAGCAGCCTACCCACTAAAACCCCCACCTATGCCCTCTGCAGTATCTGGAACTATTTGTGATATGACATCAGATACTGCCGGCATCCACGTGCGTACTCTCTTCTACTATCTGCTGGTCCTTTGTCTGTCTAGCTCTTCAGACTCTTTTCTCGACATTACATCTCTTATCATTTTGTTTATAATTTCCCATTTCTTTGGGGACTCCATCATAGTCGGCACCATGTTCTCCGGTGTTATCGTACGACCTAATTCCCTGTATGCTTTCGCTCTAATTTCAGCCCAGTTCTCGCATATAAAGATTGTGTGCTCAACTGTATCCAGGTTGCCGCAGTAAATGCATTCATCTGTCGTATCTTTACTAAAACGTTTCGCGTACGCACAGAAGCAGCCGTGGCCTGTCAGCGCTTGCGTTAGAAAATAATCTAGCCTTCGGTGGCTACATGCCAACCATGCAGCCAGTTGTGCTAACCATGCTGCCAAGGTTACTCCACGGTCTTCCTGTCTTCTATCATAGATGAACGCTCTTTCCTTAACCATCAGGTGTATTGGCGCTATCCCCGTAATCACTTGTAGGCCAGCTAGAGGTGCAGTTCTGTAAGAAGACGCCACTCGCATCAGCATAGTTCTCTGTGCTTTGCCCAGGACACTCTTGTATTTCTGTATAGCGACCGTTTTTTGCCAAATGGGGGCCCCATAAAGAAGCACATTGTGAATCGCGCTACACAGCACTGCCCTCTTACTGCTGCTTGGGCCCTTAATGTTGGGCATGAGCGCAGTCAGTCTAGCAGCCTTCTTTTCTGCCACGGCAACGGCATTTCTCACGTGAGCTCCAAAAGACCCCCGTTCGTCCAGCGTGATACCTAGATATTTTATGGTCTTGGCTGGTCTTAGAATCACTCCATCCAATGTAAATTCCACGTGACTCCTTTTTCTTCTCCCCCTCATCAGCAAAGCCTCGGTCTTCTCTGGCGCCAGCTGCAGTCCATGTTCCCGCATCCATATATTTATTTGCTCCAGGCATCTGGTTGTATTCTCCATTAGTGTGTATTCATTGTCCGCTCCAACTATCAGTGCAAGGTCGTCCGCAAAGGCAACGCACATAGCATCCTCGGTCAACTCCAGGTCCAACACGCCATCGTACAGGACATTTCACAGAGTCGGTCCCAACACCAAACCCTGTGGAACGCCCGCGCTTGTCTCCCTTGTCTCATCCTTACCAAGCCAAATTGTTCTACCCTCTAGATAGCTCGTTATAAACTCGACTATGTACTTTGACACCCCTCTGTTACTCAGCTCGCCAATTATTTGCCTATGACACGCGGTGTTGAAGGCGTTTCTTACATCAATTGTAATCAAAGCGCACCATTTGCCTTTGTATTCATTTGCGGTCTGTACTACCGCCTCGATCGCCTGTATAGTAGACTTGTGCTTTCGAAAACCGAACTGTCGCTCATGCAGGTCCCCTCTCTCTTCTAATTCGATTTCCAGCCTTTTTTTGATCAGTATTTCAAGCAATTTGCTCAGGCTATTGAGCAGACATATGGGGCGATACGAAGTCGAGGCTTTCGGAGGTTTACCGCTTTTCAAGAGGAGCGCCACTTTGGCCACCTTCCACTGTTCGGGGAACACTTGCAGCTGTAGGAGGTTGTTCATTATCGCTGCTATCATGTCCGGTGCGCTTGCAACGGTGATTTTAATGGCTTCCGGTGGGATTTTATCTAGTCCGGGAGCCTTACCACTTTTGATTCTCAGTGCCGCTCTTTTAATTTCCATCACGCTAAAGGGCTCAACATCTGTGGCTCTTCCCACCTTCCGACTAACACCGATTCCAGGTGGAAAGAGATCCGCTGTAATTTGACTCTTCCTATTAATGCAGATCTCGTATGGAGTTAAACAGTCAGTTCTTTTCAGAACGATTTTGTACGCCCCGCCCCATATATCGTTTTCCAGGTACATGCGTAGTTCCTCCCAAAACTTTTTCTTCGTACGCCTTATGATCTAAAATCAATATTACACGTACTATATTTAAGAAATAAGGCCAAGTGGGCAATCCTGTATATTTAACAGTTGTGATATTGACAAAATAATGTATCTCATATTTCTCATATGATCAGAAATGTAATTCTAGGTAACTCCTGATTCATACCGTTGCTAAATGTTTATAGGGGCACTAAAAAATTCAAACTGCAGAAATTTCGCGGAGTGTGTATCTTGTTTTAAGGAACAATTATAGAATCGTGTACAGTTTTTATAAAAAATATTGTTTACCTAATTCATTTTTTTATCTTATTGAGAGCACTAAACTCATTCATATACTTATCAGAAGTACTAATTTGAAAATACGAATGTGTCAAGTATGTTCGATAAACATTCATTTGGGAATAGCAAGTTTCAACTGTTCAATTATTAAAATAATCTGAACCTAGATGGCATTACATACCTATCTTGTTTACTTGAAACAAAACGGTCATTGGACTTTAGTATATTATGTGAAACATACTAATGATGCTTTTCACGTTCACGGTTCGCGCGAATAAATTATAGGATTATAGATAATATTTTTTCTAGCAAATAGGTTTAATATTTGTTATAATGGTTTGGTAATTTGGGTTAAAAACGAACGTGAAGTATTAAAATTTCCTATTAATTCTAAGCTTTTTAGCTATAATATTAATTGCAGTCTTATTAAAACGTTAGTCCAATACAAAAATTAATGGTTACTTGCGAAAGAGGGATGACAAGGTAATTAGATATTGTCAAGTGCTACTTGAGGTAAATATATAAAAACGAGATAGCAACATCATATACATACACACATATATACATATTTTCTTTCCCGTTAACGAATACTACTTTACTATTAGTTTTTTTTTAATCTTTGTAACTATCATAATTTTGTGTGACATATAATTCAGTTTCAGAGATGATTTTTTTAAATTAAGGTGCGGTTAAAATATAGTAGATTCCTCGGTCGGTAACTGAATTAAACTTTTATAGCTTTTGGCCGATTTAGAAAGAATTAATTGTATATTTTGTATTAAACATGACGATATGATGCCTCCGGAGGGACTAAGCTATTTTGTTTGTAAAAATAACGTCAAAATTTATTTCAAACAACGAGTAAATAGCAATGAATTGAAATAATTTTGCATTTAGAATATAAGGAAAAAATCGTAGATGAATGCCAAATTGCGAAAATTGTAAATAAAGCATTCGTTTTTGCAAAAGCTATGTCAGTAGCTACAAGTTATATGATTAATATCTGTCAAATTAACTTTGGCACTTGTCTGTAAGATGTCGATAATTGATTGTGCGTATTAGGTTGCCTAATTTGATAAATTTAAGAAATAAGACAAAGAAAATATTTTAGAAATCGCTGCCAAAAACAAAGTTTATAAGGGTAAGTTGGAAAAAATCATAACTATGTAACGTTAATGTAGGTATGGACGTATGGAGATATAGACAGGGATTACAACAAATGTTTTCCGAATACATAGGTGTTTCAATGTTTGCAAGTTATCAAATTGTACGTTTTCTATTTAGTGCAAACAAAATCTTATGAGAAAACACAAAAAGATTAAATCCAAAATTGTTTACATAATTTTATGCAAGGTTGTGTATATATGTATTTGAAAGTTTACCTGTACTAAAAATAATTTATTTCGTTCTGCATAAATTATACATATAGTAAGAAATAAATATCAAATACAACAAACTTTTAAATGTATTATGGATGAAATAGAAAATTTGTTCATTTTTAAAAAACAAACGTTACAAAGAAATGAAAATGTTTGTGCAGTTCGTTGAAAAATATATTTTTTTGTAGAAAAATAAGACAAGTTTGATACACTATTATGTTTATTGAAACCAGGAAATATGCTGCAGATGTTAAGCAGTGAGGTAGCGTTCAAAATACCTTACACCCGCTACACCGAAGAATTGTATTATTATATGGGTACTTGATCTTCACAATATCCGAAATCAAACCGTGATAGCACTATATGCAGCTGCATATCTATATCTTCGAGTATACCAAGGCTTCAATGCGCACGCGTCACCTTTCTTTCCAGATTTCTTGTTTACAAAAATGGTTTTTGACATGAATCCACCTTGATTTTTTACAGTATTTAGAATAAATATGTGAAAACGTGTGTATTTATTTTTACCTTGGCTAAACTTCCGTATGTCGACCACTGAATTGACAATTTATATGCAGTTTAACGGAAAGTACACGTTTTACTGAGTTCAAAATGACCCCCTTTTTTGCGGAGATCAGTCTAGGAAAAAGCGATCTAAAAAGTGCTATTTCTAAGTTATGTTTCACTAGTGTTTTGACATTTCTGCGAGGATTTTCAGCTGATCCAGTCAGAATTATGAAAGATCGAGCGGCAATTTAAAACGTCGTTCGGGAATGAAAAAATAGTCATTTATATTTTGTAGTATATCTTTTAATACTGAAAGATTTCAGCAACTAAAAATCATATCTCCTCGTGTATTCTATTAAATTTAGTGAAAATACATTATATAAAATGGGAACGTATCTAAAGAATTAGTTTAGTTTTAATGGACCGGTTGCAATTAAGAAAAAATCGCTAATCGACATGTGCGGCGCGAACTAAATCACGTCCATTTTTTCAAATATTTAGTGGCTTATCCAGTGCGTGAACTACGAAAGTTCCCCATGTCCGCGTTGTTCCCAATACGTTGATAACTTGTTAAAATTGAAGTTTTTTAACTTCCTCAAATCTTTCGTCCACATTTTAAATAAGAGAAATGTTCGAAGATGATGACAAGTTCCAACAACCGCATGCGATATTCACATTTGATTCACATCGTCCGCGTCCAGACTGCTACCAACATTGTAACTTCAAATAATCTAGGTGCATAACAGTCACAGTCACCATGGTTACCGGGCATAAGCAAAGAACATTTTTTTATAAATGAAATCGATGCATTGCAATTAATAACAATTAAGAGACATTTGACAAAATGTTAAATCTAATATTAAAAATATCTTCAAATTTAGCCAAAATAGTATGTAAATATTCATAATTTTTTCTTAATATTAACTTACACATTTAATTGTGTATATGACACGTAAATAATTATTTTAAAAATAAATTTTATGCCTTAACATCAAATTTCGCTGTTTAAATTTAATAAAACACAAAAGAAGAAATGTTTTTAGTCACTGAAATATACTTATTAATTGTATTTAAAGATACTGCAAAATCAAAAATGATTATTATTTTTATATTCCTTAACGACGTTTTTAAAATTGGCGCTAGATATTTCGTAATTCTGACTGAATCAACTGAAAATACTCACAGAAATGTCAAAACACTAGCGAAACAAAACCTAGAAATAGCACTTTTTAGATCGATTTTTAGGTATCTTAGACTGATTTTCGCAAAAAGGGGGTTCGTATTGAACTCAGTAAAACGTCTTCATTCCGCTAAAGTGCATATAAATTGCCAATTCAGTGGTCCACATACGGAAGTTATGGGCTGTGCCACCACTCAAGATATCAAAGAAAAGTACGTTGAAAGTTTATTTTACATACGTATGTGTTCGTCATTGTATGCCAGACTGACATATGTATATCCAATGTATGCTATGTAAATATAAAATAATAAATAAAATTTAATTTGGCAGAGTTATTTATTTTGTTCCTAATAAAAAAGTTTGTATTTATCGCGAATATCATACCCGTCTGCCCGTATCCGCGTACATTTGCTATTGTAGGTACATTGAGAGAAAGACAATACAGAATGTTGTATTTTCCTTCCTTTGATACTTTCGGTAAATTTTAACATAGCTGAAATACAAAATTATCCATATACCTATTTAGTAGTATTAGATATGTACTTTATGTACTTACATACATAGTATATGCATAATACACATTTCTTGTAAAACGTAGTCTAAACTAGATATTTGCATTTTTTTGCTGGAAGTACAAAACCGATCATTTCTTACAGCTTGAGAATAGTTTATATTCTACACTTTCGTATAGATCCATGTAATGAAAATCTGAAATACAAATATTGTAAAAAAAGAAATAATACTTTACTTTGTTAATTTAATTAAATTAAATGCTTTAACTAAATACAAATAAACGGCTAAAACCGTCGATTATATTGTAGATATTTATAATTAATTGCAACAAGTTTATGGTATCTATAATACGCGAAGGCCATACACATCGTACAATTACATTCTCAACATTTTCTATTACCTGATAAATACGCAACCGTGGAAGCAGAGATGTATATTTCGAAACTGATTTTAGCTAATTTAATATATTTGTTGAGATTGATATTAGTAGAGTCCTCTATATACTGCTAGATGTTTTAAATCGGCCATTTTTTTACGTGATCATCTGTTACGAATCGTCTATGGTATTGTGCCCACCTTAAT